>SKCR01042190.1:0-140380 GCA_019454045.1 Zanthoxylum bungeanum
CATCATCATCGCTAGACAGATCATTAGCAACTTCCTTTGTAGTCTTCATCGCTATGGTTTTGGGTTTTCTATAGCCAGAAAACTTCTTCTCATAAACTTGCAGCTTTCCTACAATGTCGTCTAGTTTAAGCTGATCGAGGTCATTATTTTCCTCGATGTCGGTAATCTTCGGTAGGAACTTATCAGGCAGGGATCTAAGAATTTTCCTTACTATCTTATTAGTAGGAATAATGTCGCCTAGGTTAAAGCTTGAGTTAACGACATCATTAATCTCAACATAGAACTCATCAAAGGTCTCATCATTTTTCATCTGGGCGACTTCAAACCTAATAGCAAAATCCTGAAGTCTATTATTTTTAACAGACGGTGTTCTCTCATGCACAGTCCACAGGATGTCCCAAACATTCTTAGCTATTTCACACATGGAAATTCTCCTAAATTCTGTTGAGCAAACAGTACAATGAATGACATTAATTGCCTTGATGTTCCTATTGCTAGCTTCAAAATCATCATTGGTCCATATCAGTTTGTCTTTAGGGGAAGAGACCTCATCAACTATAACCACGAGAGATTTCCATATGTACTCAACTGTCATCCAGACTCTCTCATCTAAGAATTTTAGGAACGCTCTCACCCGAACCTTCCAATGTAAATACTTTGTCCTATCAAATAATGGGGGACAATTAAGTGATTGACTTCTTTCCATAGCTAAACGGGTCAATGATCGAGTTCAGTCTCTGATACTAATTGAAAGTTCATATTTATCCAAGGTTCTAACTCTATGCGGAATTAACACAATAAATCAAGACAAGTTCTGACTATTGATTCTATGGATTTCTAACAAGCAACCTCAATATCAAACAATTAAAATATAATGCAGAATATTAAAAGCAATCACACAAAATCAACATAAATATTTTGGTGACGAAGTGGAAAACTCGTGCGAGTAAAAAACCACTTCGGGTATCTCGGTTACCAGCCTAAATCCACTATTAAGAGAAAAACTTACAGCGATGGTAAAAGACGTATGACGGCAACTCCACCGACTCTAATACCTCTAGACTGCAAGAACTCGAGGAACTCCTCAAGCCCGCACACCACGATTTTCTTCAGAACCTCTGAAGTCTTTGTGAATTGAATCTGCAAAGCTATGCCACATAACTTCGAATGTCAATCTCAACCTTCAAACTCAAAAGGCTTAGGATATTGGTCAGGTTGTGTTTGGAGGGTAGATGGTGATGAAACAAGAAAGTCATTCACAAGGAAGAAGACATGTAAGATTGAGTCTTCAAGGGTGAGAGATCTTCAAAGGTGAATTGAATCTGCAAAGCTATGCCACATAACTTCGAATGTCAATCTCAACCTTCAAACTCAAAAGGCTTAGGATATTGGTCAGGTTGTGTTTGGAGGGTAGATGGTGATGAAACAAGAAAGTCATTCACAAGGAAGAAGACATGTAAGATTGAGTCTTCAAGGGTGAGAGATCTTCAAAGGTATGGAAAACTCAAAGCAAGAATATTTAGGGTAATATTTTCCAACCTTGTAATGAGGGTGTGTGTTTGCTTTTATAGGTAGGGTTTTCTGAGAGATAAAACGGCTTTAAAACGCATTAGGAAAACAAAAGATGTGATTGGCGTTCGAATGCGCAAAGAACGTGCCACAAACGCGAAGGATTTTGCAAAGGGCGTTCGAACGAAACCACGAATGCTACTCGAACGTGAAGCCTCTGGAAAGGTTCGTTCGAAAGAGATGTAGAACGTGCCTCGAACAGTTGGTCTCTGGAAGCTTTCGTTCGAACGAAGATAAGAACGTGCCACTAACGACAGGCGTTCGAACGAATACACGAACGTGCCTCGAACGTTGCTCTGATAAAATCATCTGTCAAGTCAGCAACACACTCAAACACTTTAAGACTCATTACAACTCAATGTAACACAGTTTGTTACGGAATTTGCCAACACGAAACCCGAACAAACTCCCTCTTTGTTATTCTGTGATAGACGAATCAATAAATTGGGCTGCCATTTACGTAAGCTTTTCTATTAATATATGATATATCCTTTTTTTTTCCTTTTCCCCTTTATTTTTAATTAAAAAATATATATCTAAAAATATAAAATATATCATACAAAAATACAAATTATTAATTTTTAAATTATAAACTTCAAAACAACTATCATTGCCGAGATGTTTCAACAAAAAAAAATAAGAAAAAATGATTTTTACATTTATAAGAGATTGATGATGTTAAACTATCCATTTTCAAATACTTATTCGAACTCCAAATTACAATGTGTAAAATTCTACATACTAATATGTATATCTACAACTTTCATCAATAAACCTCTCTCAAATTTAGATATTTACAATATCAAAATTAATACTAAAATTGTTATGTCGCAAATACTGCACAGCAAATAGCCTCACTCTTGATCTAATTGATTTTTTGAACTTACCATATGCGTGTATGTAGTGATAGAATGTTTAAAGAAAATTTTTAGAATGTAAATAGTTTCGCCCTTGATCTAATTGATTTTTTACTCGATTCATTAAAAAGAAAAAAAATAATAAACGAACTGTCACTTAGACGAAAATAAAATAACGGACTTAAAAAATCACTTTACATTGTGTTTATCTTCAAATGATAGTTTGGTTAACTAATTAACTCTTCTAATGGGAGCAAGAGGCCATGAGTTCAAGTCTTATTTAATTTGGCGTTTGGGTTAGGGGTGGCAAAACAAATTGATGAATTAAATTTGTATTAAATCTTAAACTAATCGAATCAAAATGTGATAGATTTGTCTTCGATTCGTTTATTAATCGAATCCTAATATTATGATTCGTATTCGAGTCGTTTATTAAACGAATCGAATACGAATATTCGTTTAATCATGTTAATAGTAAATAACATAAATTATCATAATTTATTTACATTAATTCTTTATAAATATATACATATGAAATACGTAATTAATAACTCATCAAATATCGACAATATTATTTTTTCAATAGTAATTAGCCATAATTTCTCGAATCTTAACTGAAAAATAATAATAACTAGTAAAATAAAATAATAAAGCAAATCCTAAACGAATAAACGAATTAATGATCTTAAATTCGTATTCGAGTTTTTGTTTAATAAACAAATCAATTCGAATTGACTCATTTATTAAATGAATCCATTTTTTCAAACTCATATTCGCTTTAAAGTGAATCGAATCGAACGAATAAATAAATTATAACCAAATTGCCACATCTCGTTTGGGTTAGGTAGGGGTGCAATTTATAAAGAATATATTTAGTCCTTTTTTAAAATTAAATAAAAAAATCTACACCCTGTTTATTATTAGAGGAAAATGACTCCTTTAGTTTTTTAAATGGATGTGCTCAGATAAGTACCTTTAAAGTTCTGTATTTGGTAAAATGGACATAATAGTTTTTTTTAATTAAATCTAACAGTTTACCTCATTTAATTCAAAAATAACTATAATGGCCTTATTTATTTTAGGAGTAAAATGATATATACACCTCTAAAATTTTTATAAAAAGATAGATTCACCCCTAAGTTTCATAAAATAACATATACGTCCCTAAAATAGTAAACTTTCAAAAAAATAACATATACAGCCCAAAATAAATAGTAAATAAATTTACACCATAAAATTAATAGAAATTTAAAATTGAGAGATAGGGCGAGAAATGTTAATATTTTTAATTTGATAATATAATTTATGCTACTAACTTCTTAACTACTAAACGAATGACAATCACAATAATCCACCAAATAAATATAAGATTAAAATCATAATAGTTGCTCTTAACGTCTCAAAAATACAAGTTAAATAAAATTCTTGATAATCAATATATTGATAGATTTCTGATATAGTAAATAAAATAAAATTTAAATCTCACTTTAATCTCTGAATATCCGTCATAACTTAATAGATAATCTCATACGGTCATATGTTGTTCTTCGATGACATTAAAATATTTAATTCTTTTTTTTATAATATCTTTTCACAATGATGATTTAATGCATTGTGTACAATTATCCTAATTCATCACATTATTATTTAGGTGTTTTAATCAATTTTTTGAATCATATATATTAATAATCATATATTTTATTATAATAATTAAAACAATTCGAATATGTTACAAACTTTCAGGTATATATGTCTCTTTGACCCTAAATATCATTTTAACCAAATATTTGGGTGCATATGTCTTTTTATGAAATTTTGTAGGTATATATAATATATGTTCTTTCATGAAATGTTAGGGGTGTATATGTTCTTTTATTAAATAAGAATATGATAGTTATTTTAGGGTAAAATGAAGTAGTTTAGTTTAGTTAATTTTTTTTTTTTTTTTTTTTTTTTATTTTAACGAAAATAAGAGTGGCAACAGGCCGGGTCTGGGCCCAGATTGTGCTAGGCCGGGCTTTTTTAAATAAATAAATTTTTAATTTTTAATAAAATAATTATTTTGTTGAAATTTTTAGTAGTAATAATTTTAAACAAATTAAGAATGTCAATTTTTGTAGTATTTTTTTTTGGATTGACCTTAAAAATTTAGTAATAAATACATATTTAGAATTAAAAATTAATTTAAATAATTAAAAAAATATTTTTAATAAAAACTAAACTCGGATCGAGCTTGGGCTTTCTTGCCTAAACCCAGTTCGGGTCTGAAAATTAAAATTTTACCTTCAGGCTATGATAAAGCATGTCGGATCGGGTAGGGTTCGGGCTTTTCTGATAGAAATGGCCACCAATTCGGACCGAACAGTTACGGTTCCATAACTTTTGGAACCGTAACCAAATAATCGAACCGATTCATTTCGGTTCGATTACGGTTCCACAAGATTGTGGAACCATTAATCGGAACCGGAACCATAAGGTTATAGTTTAATTTATTTTAAATAAAATATTTTTAAAAAATGAAAATTAATTTTTAAAAATTAGTAATTGAATATTATTACCAAATAAATATAATTACAAAAATATTAAAAATTAATTTGAATTTTATTACATTAAATTAAAAATTTAAATAAAAAATAAAATAAAGAGCTTGAACTTCAATTTATAAAAACGTAAGCTGCTTACGTATCATATTGGGGTAAGATGAATCAAATCTCATATAATTTTATTATATTTGTTAGATAGTTAACTCCATTATAATTATTTACTCATCATCATTACATGTTTCTGTTGTTGATCATTCAGCTCATGTTCTGCTTGCAAATGCATTGTCGAACAAGTCTTTGATGTTATCAGGGGCATATTCTTGTTGCTTTAGTTCAGCTTCAGCTCAATCAACATGTTGTTGCTTTTAAGGTACTTAGATGTAATGAAAATCGTCTCACTTCCCAAATATTGTCTCCCAAGACGAAGACTTGTTCAACAACAACAGTGAAAATATTTATAGGAATTTTACAAACAGCAATATTTAAAATATTTTTACAATAATTAGTAAAAATAATATTTTCACTAAAACTTAAAGAAAGATGTGTCATGCAAGTAAATTTAGTAAATTCTTCTCTATTTTTAGCATCAGAATATTTAAATAAATCTAAAGAATTTGACCTATACTAGATGAAATGTACATAGATATTTGAGTTTGTCATATATCAACTCCGATTTCAACACATGATGTATATCCAAGTGCTTGTTCATATTATCATAACCGCCAGTAAATTTGTAAGATACACCACATTAGTTGCATATTGTTATTGGACTTTCATTTTCAGTTTCGACTAAATGAGAATAAATTTTAAAAAAATCATAAGATCGAGACTTAACTTTTCTTAACTTTGACCGCTCTCTCAGGTTGAGAAATTAGACATGATGTTCTCATAATGAGCTTGCCATTTTTTTTTAAATTTTGGAGAATTGTAAAATTAAGAGAATTGTAAAAAATGAAGAACAATTGAGAGAATATAGACTTGAGAATAAGAGAATTCTTGGTGTATATAAAAAATGAAAGATAGCCCCTATTTATATATTTTTTGGTAAATTTTATGCTGCCTAAATTGGCCATAAAACTAATCGTTTTATTAATATTATTGAGGGTAATTTAGAGACTTAACATAAAAATAAATAATTTAAAACAAATAAAAAAATTATTATATCTGTTACAATGAGCCAAACGACTCATTGTATAACCGTTGAGCTCTCAAATGTTGCAACGTTGGGCAACAGACGATTCCTTTGGTTCGACTAAGATGAGAACCCTAACCGAATCGAAATCGGAACCGAACGGTTCCTTCCGATTCGATTTCGGTTCCGAATCGGAACCTTGATCAGGTCTATTTTCTGTCGTCCCTAAACGAAAAACTAACGAGACAGATGCATATATAATTATTACCAAACTTTAGAGTGCACATGTCAATTTTCAAAAACGAAAGGCATGTGTTTGTCTTTTTACGAATCCATATAGGGATGGCAATGAGGAGGAGAAGAGATGAGATCGACATCCTCTCATTCGTCCCCGAAAATCTTCAAATGTTTCCGTCTGCTTCATTCCTCTCGTAATTATTTTAGGGGAAATGATGAAGATCACTGGATAATAAAAAGGGATCCCCGATGGGTCATGAACCGATAATAAACAAAATTTTCATATAATAAATTTAAGTTATTAAAAAATATATTAGTTGAATTATTGCTTTATCTATAAATCAAGTATACATATTCAAAAAAAATTGATAATATCTATTACACAAATCACAATTTACATAAAAGATTGACAATTATATTTTCCGTCTCTTTGTTTGGTCCGTAACTTAATAAAATAATAGATACTTAATTAAAAAATGGTTATATATATAATTATTTCATTTAAGTTATTATATTATTTATAATTTACATATTTTATAAATATTAAGATATTTTTATTTACATCTATATAAAATTATAAATAGAAATGTTAATATATTTATTAAAATAATTAAAAAAAATAAATTAAAACTTAAATGACTAATAAAAAAAGATAAAAATTTAACTTAATTATCATTTATTCCTCGAATAAAAAATAAGTATTAAAATGTTCAATTTCTGTCATCCCTTAATCCACATCCTTAATAATTACTACGGACTTAAAAACAACGCTACGCTGGTTGGTGGGTGATCCAGAGCCCAATCCCAAACAAATATAAAGGACCGACCTTTCACGTTATTAAGAAGTAGCCCTTTGTATCTGAGTAGAGTGTCTGTAAACCCTTCTTTCCCTATTGTCCGTTCAGATCGACGGTGAGCCCTCGCTTAGTCCTAAATCATTCACATAATTGCTTGTTTGCAGCTAGGGTTGTATTTTAATTTCATTTTTTGACCACTCGTCTTATCAACGAAACTATACTTTGTCTATTTGACCTTTTTATTTTCAAATTTATATAGATGATTCTTTATTCCGATTTTATTCGATACAATGTAAAATGATAGTGATTGAAGTCGATTGCCAATGTTTTGATTCTCTTGTTTCTTGATTTTTATTTGACTTTTATTTCAGGTTGGAATCAAATCAAGACTCTGTAAGTATTTTGGAGTAAGGAAAGAAAGAGATAAGCAACGATGTTCGGTTCAACTAATCGTAATTGTTTTCTTTTTCCTTTATCTTTTGTAGTATATTAATTATTCATTGTTTATAGTCTAATCATATCTGTCCTTTAAATTTGAAAGCTTCATAGATTTCGTTTTCTGTAATGATTTTTCCGATGGTTCATGAGTTATTTTATTTTCCCTTAGTTTAGAGGTTACTAGTTAAATTAAATTAAATGCTCTAGTTTGTGTCTTTCTTTATGTCTCAGACAATTCTGGTATTTTCTACTGATCATAACTACTTAGAAGTTGGCCCCAAGGGCGTAGTCAAGTTAGTTTCAAGCATCTTAATAATAGCTTGCCACTCAGGTTCGAGCGTTGGGAAGGCAAAGGGTTAAAAATATATTTGTGCCTTAAAAAAAAACTACTTAGAATATGAAATTAGTTTTTCCTCAAAATTCTTGTACTGGTCATGCACGCTGTTCAAATTGCATTTACTAATATATTTTCTTTGGACAGCATTTGGGCAGTCTTCTAGTAGTCCATTTGGATCACAATCTGTCTTTGGGCAGACCAATAATGCGAGTAACAATCCATTTGCTCCCAAACCATTTGGTGCAACAACGCCTTTTGGTTCAACAGGGAGTTCCATATTTGGAGGCACTTCAACTGGGGTGTTTGGTGCATCCCAATCATCTTCACCGTTTTCATCAACCACAACTTTTGGTGCTACATCAGCCTCGGCGTTTGGAAGTTCAATGCCTTCATTTGGTGCATCTTCTACTACTCCCTTTGGCAGTTCACCGTCATCATTCGGAGGTGAGTATGTGCATGAGTTAACATGAGTTAATTATGTCCTTTTAGTGTGATTTCTGATTTTCTTCTCCACACTTTACCTGACTTGTTGGTTTTGATTTAACTCTCAAGAAAGATGGTTATACTTCTAGGTCAACATGTGTTTTGAGGCATTAAT
Organism: Zanthoxylum bungeanum; assembly: GCA_019454045.1. Taxonomy (NCBI): domain Eukaryota; kingdom Viridiplantae; phylum Streptophyta; class Magnoliopsida; order Sapindales; family Rutaceae; genus Zanthoxylum; species Zanthoxylum bungeanum. The sequence goes on from SKCR01042190.1 coordinate 8,509, forward strand.
GTTCTTAGTGTTCTTATAGTATTTCAGCATTAATACGTGTCTTATGCAGTTATGCATATAATTAATTGCTGGGTGTCCATAATACGAGAATCTCATCTTAGGTTGAGGATGGTTTTTAAGTTTTCGTTTATAATGACAGTGACAGATTTTCGTCGTGGATGTCAAATTCACATGTTTCCTCTTTAGGTTTTGTTTCTTTGATTTGTCTTATATTTTGTTTGTCAACCGGGCAATTTTTTTGCCATGCTGTAATGTTGTTGTCCTTGGTTTTTTCTTCCCAACTCCTACTATAACTTCATTTAGATGCTAGATAAACCAATATGTTAACCATGAAGTTAACTTCATTTATAGTATGGTATTTGGTTTATCTTTCTTTAGTTTGATTAGTTATTTTCACTTCCATTGGCGTTTCTGCTTTGATACTCTTTCACTCTGATTTGAGGTCAGTATGCGTTGATCAGCCCCTTGAAATGGGATTTTTTTCCATAGGAAAATAATTTCAAATCTTAATTTAACTATATTTGAGGAGTAATTTTCATCTTAACTATATATTAGCTGTATTTCTTATAATTCTTTAACATCTTTTTTTTTTTTTTTTTTTGCCAGTTTCATTTTTAGGAGAACTAACATTAAATATTGTTCTCTAATCATATGTATATATCTCTAGGGTCTTCTGTCTTTGGCCAGAAGCCTGCTTTTGGCTTTGGGTCCACTTCTACTCAAACAAGCCCTTTTGGAAACACAACTCAGCAATCACAGCCTGCATTTGGAAGCAGTTTATTTGGTTCCTCCACACCTTTTGGAGCATCAAGTCAGTCTGCATTTGGTGCAACAAGCACCCCTGCTTTTGGGGCTACCAGCACCCCTGCTTTTGGGGCTACCAGCACCCCGAACTTTGGGGCTACCAGTACCCCAGCCTTTGGGGCTACCAGCACTCCAGCCTTTGGTAGCACAGGAACTGCATTTGGTGTGTCAAATGCCTCTGCTTTTGGATCTGGTGGAGCTTTTGGGGCTTCTAGCACTTCTCTTTTTGGATCATCAAGCACTCCATCTTTTGGTGCTTCGAGTACTCCTGCTTTCGGTGCTTCGAATGCGCCCCCTTTCGGGGCTTCTAGTGCTCCAGCATTTGGGGCATCGAGTACTGGATCATTCAGTTTTGGATCTTCTCCGGCTTTTGGCCAGTCAACTTCGGCATTTGGTAGCAGCCCGTTTGGAACAACTACATCTCCCTTTGGAGCTCAGAGTTCTTCTTTTGGTTAGTTTCTTAAATGAGTATGATTGATTATGTTCCTTGTTTTGGAACATATACTTTTTATAAGCATTCTATTTATAAATGGAATTTCATTAGTTTTATAGTCTTTATTTTGTACTATTGTCAGTAATGTCCAAAATTGTTAAGAAAAAGAAATATAAATTATTGTGCTGTTATGTGCTATCGTGCAGGAGCCCAGAGTTCAACCCCAACATTTGGCAGCAGTGGCTTTGGCCAATCAACCTTTGGGGTTCAACGTGGTGGAAGTCGAATAGCTGCTTATGCTCCTACGACTGAGGCAGAGACTGGCAGTGCTTCACAGCCTGCTGGAAAGCTGGAGTCAATATCTGCCATGCCTGTCTACAAAGATAAAAGTCATGAGGAGCTAAGATGGGAGGATTATCAGTTGGGAGATAAAGGTATGCTGAAATCTGGAAAATTAGGTGGTTCTTGTTCCTTAAAACAACATAATTGATTGATTCAATTGTTCTCTTCTTATTAATGTTAAATTTCAGGTGGCCCGCTTCCTGCTGGTCAGTCTGCTGGTGGGATTGGATTCAATGTGTCAGCTGCTCCATCAAGCCCTTTTGCTCCATCACCAGCATTTGGGCAATCATCTGCCATTCCATTTTCCTCAACAACTTCTAATTTGTTTGCTCCCAAAACTTCAACCTTCACTGGTTCAAGTTTTGGAACTTCCACCTCAACTTCTGCTTTTGGTTCTTCACCTTTTGGCGTGTCATCTTCCACCAACCCTTTTGGATCAACTTCATCTGCAACACCTTCAATATTTGGGTCGACATCGACTCCCGCATTTGGTGCCAGCTCATCTCCAGCTTTTGGGTCATCACCATCTCTCTTCAACAGTACGGCAGCTCAGGGAGCAGTTTCATCATTTGGTTCTGGCATGAATTTTGGTAGTCAGTCATCACCTTTGTTCAGTTCTGCCGCCTCTGGGCAGACAGGTCCTGCTTTTGGACTGGCAACCTCTTCATTTGGACACAGTACTATGTCTTCCTTTGGACAGTCAAATTTATTTAGTACACCTTCCACCGGGTTTTCTGGTGGCATTTTCTCAAGCACTCCTTCGCTACTTCCTTCTAGCACCCCATCGGGTTTTGGTCAAACAACTGTAAGTGACCTGAAAATCAGCACTGCTGGTTTCTTTTGTTGTCATATTCAAGCTTGTTTTTTCATTTAATATCTTATGGTAATGAATAAATTTTTTTGTTCATGTTTGTCTTTTGATTTGGCTTGAGAGTTCTGTAATTGTGATTTCTGTGCAATTTGTTCTATGCTGCTTCCTGGTTTATAAGGATCCATTTTATCACAAACTATTGGGATCTCTTTGTGACTTTTGGAAGGGTAATGGATGACGGAAATAAATAGTATCCGACTTTTAAAATTTTTCTAATATCTCACATTGTCTTATCTAATATCTTAGCGTTTATGGACCAGTGATAGTACGACTTATGCTTGATTTAATTATAATTTTTCAAATAAAATTTTTGTATTCATTCCTCTAGACTCGTGTTGTTTTTTGCATTTTAGTGATGACAGCTATTGATAAATTTTGTTTCTCTGTGTCTGCTTCTGTAGCCTTCTGTTTCTATGCCGTTTCAACTGGCTCAGCCTGCTCAGACTACCAGTGCCTTTGGCTTTAGCAATTTCGGGCAGACACAAGCAGGTAGTTTCCTTTTTCTCATATTTGTTAATGTATTATATGTATGTAGAATACTTATCTAGCTTTTTAATTAGGTGGTCCCGACTTTATAAATTTATGCCTTTGTAGCAGCAGGTAATGCAAGCAACTTTGGTGGCACTTTGGGAACTTTTGGTCAGAGTAACTTCAGTCAATTGTAAGTCTCACTCCCTAAGCTCTTGCACATATATACTATATGCATGCTGGTTCAAACAATTTTTGGGTTCCTACATGTGCAATTGTGCACTGACATTTATGTTGCTATAGCTGGTTTGTCACTTTGTTATGCACTTAATTCTTGTCAAGAAATAAGATAATTATATATTTCGATACTTTGAATTACAAGAGATATGCCTTTATATAGGCATTACATCAAGTTAAGTATATAGTCATATCCCACTGACTATGTAACAATAACTTAGAGATATGTAAAATCATAATTATATCTTTGGATGATTATGATTCTAACAATATCTTTGGACTCAAACACTCTCCTCAAGCTGGAGCATACATATCATATGCACCAAGCTTGTTACAAATGAAACCAGTACACGAACCACAGAGAGACTAAGGTATTTAAACACCGTTGGAGTATCCATAGTAAGAACATATATGGTGACTTGGATGTTTTAGCCCTGTTGGAGAATGCACAATAGGAACAAATGCGGAGGTTTAGATGGTTTAACGTCGCTGGAAAATGCACAGCAGGAACTTGATGTGGAATCTTGGATGGTTGAACATCGCTGGAAAATGCATAGCGGGAAGTTTGAAATATTCAAAAAATAAAGCCGCAAAAGTTTAAACTATTCTAAAACAACTCTACACTAAAGAAAACTTGCCAAATCATCCCAGGACAAAAAACCCCGAAAAGCGAAAAGAGTCAAATGTGGAACTTTGTCCGACAAGATTTTGAGCATTTCGTCATCGTCGGTGTTGTCAAGATTGCAGAAGAAGATGCGGCACATGAGGCTCACGTGTTCCCCACATGTCAACTTGAACAATGACTCCGAATGAGAGAAACCGGACACAAAATCACAGATATCAGAGATAGTTGGCTCTGATACCATTTAAAGAAATAAGACAATTCTATATATCTGAATACTTAGAATTACAAGAGATATGCTTTTATATAGACATTATAGATATGCCTTTATATAGACATTATATCAAGGTAAATATAGAAACTAAATATACCAATAACTATTAAGATTATATGATCATGTATCGATGATTATGTAACAATATCTTAGAGATATGTAGAATCATATCATATCTTTGGATGATTTTAACAATATCTTAGGGATTCTAACAATTCTATTCATTTTCATTTGAATTCTTCTCCAGTTAATTTTCTGTTTTTGTTTCCCTTTTTAAATTTTGTTTGATTGGTGTCTTCATTTGGTTCTAGTCTATGATAGAGAGGAGGTTATTCGTTGGTCTTAAACTGCTCTTACAATTTATTAATCCTCATGTTAGCATGCCTTTGTTTACCAGGCCTGCCACTCTGAGTTCTGTGGCTGTACAACCTGTACCAGTTACAAATCCATTTGGAACACTCCCGGCGATGCCGCAAATGTCAATTGGCCGATTGGGAACTTCACCTTCAATCCAATATGGGATTTCTAGCATGCCTGTAAGTTTGATCTCCTCTGAGTTGGCCTTAGTTATAATTGTATTTATTGCATGCAAGTCACATACTGGTGGTTTCTATCAGGCTGTCGAAAAATCAACTCCCGTCAGAATATCATCTTTATTGACTTCTCGACATTTGTCACAAAGGCGGATTAGGTTGCCTGCAAGGAAATATAATCCCAAGAATGATGGTATAAAGGTGAGGTTGCTCTTCTAGTGATACCTAATTTAGAGTGATTATTACTTTGGTCTAAATGTATCGTGCATCTAACTTTGTCTTGATATCTGCTGAATACAGGTTCCGTTTTTCAGCGATGATGAGGAGACACCCAGCACGCCTAAGGCAGATGCTCTATTCATTCCTAGAGAAAACCCAAGAGCTCTAGTTATTCGTCCCACAGAGCAGTGGCCTTTAGGTGCTAGTGCAATGAAGACATCATCCGTTAAAGATACATCTACCCGATTACATGAGAATGGTATGGTTCATTTATTGAGGTCAATACATGACTTGGTGTATAGATGACTAAATTTTCCAATTTATCATTCTGAGGCATTTCTTCTGTCTTCCAAAGAGAAGTTTTAATGTTGAGAAATGATTGAAATTGTTCTTCATATCAGTGAATAAAATTTTCCCTTTATGTATTGGTGTTGTTTGAACAATGTTTTTTTCCTTCTATTTCCAGGTAAAATTTCTGAAGATGGCTCCAACTCTGCGGATAAAGATAGTAAGTTTATAATCTTTTCCTCAGTCATTTTAGCTAATCATGCTCCTTTGTTGTCATTTACGTGATGTGATTTAATGGACTGAGATAACTATGCACTCAACTGGAGGACTTATTTGACTGAATCTTGGATTAGTGTGTTCTGATCTTCATGTAAATTTTATACTTTTCATGGGGGGTTGAGTTTTTCATTTTACTAATGCATATGGACCATTATGATTTGGTTGACTAGATGATATGCCAATGATTCGACTGTTTAATAACTGTATGAATTGCAGAAAATCCTGTGGAAAACAGTACCGTCAAGGAGCAATTTGAACCTATTAAAGTCAATCACAAATCTAATGAAGTCCATGATCATTCTATTCAAAAAGACAACTCTTATGTGACACTTAATGGTCATAGAGCTGGTGAGGCGGCAACTGTCTCCGAACATGGGGCCATCATAGAGGCATTGATGCCAAAGCTCCGACACTCGGACTATTACACAGAACCTCGAATCCAAGAAATAGCTGCCAAGGAAAGGGCTGAACCAGGATTCTGCCGTCGTGTCAAGGACTTTGTGGTAGGACGCCATGGATATGGCAGCATCAAGTTCCTGGGAGAAACCGATGTGCGACGGCTTGATCTAGAGGCCCTTGTTCAATTTAACAACCGTGAGGTGATTGTTTACATGGATGACAGCAAGAAACCACCTGCTGGACAAGGTCTTAATAAACCTGCTGAGGTAACACTCCTCAATATAAAATGCTTTGACAAAAAGACTGGAATTCAATATACAGAAGGACCAAAAATTGAGAAATACAAGGAGATGCTTAAGAGGAAGGCTGAGGACCAAGGTGCTGAGTTTATATCTTATGACCCCATAAAAGGGGAGTGGAAGTTCAGGGTCAATCACTTTAGTGAGTATAAACTGGGGGACGAAGACGAGGAACATGACCAGGATGCCCTAGTTTGCTGACAAGACTGAACTATAGTGTGTTTTATTTTAACTCTGCTGTTGGATGGAGGCAAGGATTTCTTTTTGTGGCCGAGGTTTTGTTTTTCAGTTGTACAGAATTGTGAAGGTCAGACAATATCAAGTCATGGCGTGTTATGTATTTTGTATGCATTCTTGATTGTTATCGTGGCTCTATAGTTTAGGTACTTTGTCCACTACTTGTAGTTGAATGTTGTTTCATATATATATAAACACCCCACAAATCACTTTGAATCTGTTAGTAATTCTAGTTAGATTGCCATTCGATTAGCTGTGAATCAGCGTTTGAATTTTTCCATTTGATATTCGCATTATTCATGTCATCTTTATATTGATCCAAAATTACAGGGCATTAATCGTGTTATGTTAATAGTATCTCCAAAACTACGTTCGGGGTAATGACTTGACAAGCAAGCAACCGAACTAGTCAACCATTCGTTATTGAAGGTAATAACAGGGGCGCAGCGCTCGTTTCTTACTGGAAATTGGGTAGGATTAAGGTAATAATGCCTCTCTGGCTCTGCCATTGTCGTTGTTTATAATAATAATTTTAGGGTTAGTTAAGGGCAGCATCTCATTCTCAGTCATGGACATCCCAGACGGGGTGAAAATCAACATTATTAAGCTCAGCCGCAACTTCAAGCTCGACTTCCATATCGTGATACTGATGACTGACTAGGAAACAGGTAAGGGCAAGCTTAAGATCGATGCTTGGTTCGGTTCTAAAATTACAAAGCTTTAGTCAACTTGAGAGTGGACATAAAAAAAATAAATTAAAATAATATTTGTCTGTTTAGACTTGACAAAATCAAATCTATAATCCAGGTTGCCGGTAAACTAATCCCTAAATCCTGCACTAATAAAATAATAATTCAGCAATCTAATTGTTAAATACTATGTCACCTTTAAAAACTTCTAAAAGAAACGACAAATAGTTAGGCTCAAAATCAACCCTCGCATTGCGCGGTCCCTACTAGTTACATAAAATAGAAAATCAAGCAGCTTCCTAGACGACTCCTCATTCCTTGGGTGTCTAAATTTGGTCGTGCGGCCTTGAATACAAATCTCGTGCACTAGAAGCCCTTAATACCTTGTCGTTGTGCCTAAAGAATGAAACAATGAGCAAGAATGAGAAAGGATAAAGGAGAGACGCTGCTAGATTTTAATTGTGGCCCTATAACCTGTTCTCTCTTATTATTCACACAATAATGTCCCTTATGTACTAGTTATAAAACATGCCTTCAACAAGTAAGAGGAAAAATATCCTAGTAAAAATCCATGTAATAAGGAAACTAAATCCCTGCACATATCTACCAAATCTATGCACATGCATTTTAATTAAAGGCCAATCCTAATACAAATAGGAAACTAACTAATTAGCCCCCTTTATGTACAAACTACAAAATAAGCCAAATCCCATAATCCCCGAGACAGCGCCTTCCAAGTTGATTATGCCATGCAGATGTGCTGTTACGAGTGCCCAATGTTGCCCACATGGGCTGGCCAAGTTAAGAGCCTATCATTCATCACCTATTTTTGTGCACCATATAAGCTGCCCAAGTGTTCACAAAAAGGGCTGTCACGCCCATGCCACTGAGTTGGGACATGACATTAGTCCTTGCTTGCTCATACGCCAGGATTCCATTCCAACCTCAGCCTCACCCCAATTCTGTAGCTCTGGAATAATAACCAAGGGAGTTGGTATTCAAATAAAGTAAAATTATGGTCCATGGCTCAATGACGATAAAAAAAACACAATATTTAACACAGAAATTCAGTTGTAAATGAAAAATGATAAGTGCAGGATGCTACTATAGCCTTCAAAATCATTAGATTATTAATCTCCTTGTAAAAGAAGCAATAAACGCCAACAAAACCACATTCAAATGCATAACACTGATCAATTTTCCAGTCCATTCATTCAAGACAGAGGAAAATATTATGCATCAGGAAGGCATTTAAACCATGTAAAGAGACAGAAAAGTGCAGAGAACAACCCAGGATCTGAAATCTAACGTATAAGCAACATCACAAGTCATTGCAACTATAACTGAGAAAAAGGTGTGGAAGATATATCCAAACAAAAACAAAAATCTCAAATCAAAAGGCATAAAAAAAAATACAATAAGACAAGTTTTCCTTGACTTAACATCCACATAGCATTTTATTGTCTTAGCATCTTCCCCTTTTTTGGTGAAGGCGTGTCATCCTGCAGTTTAACTTCCAAAGGACTCTCTAATTGGTCAGTTTGAGGTTCTTCAGGAAGAGTAGAGTGCAGAAATTTCTTGCTAGAACCAACACCGCTGCAGAACAACTTCAACATCTTCCTCCCCCTCATCCATTTGAGCATTATTTTCATGTGTGTTTTGCTATTCAATCTGCTAATGCCAGCATCCTGTCATCAAATTCAGAAACAGAAATAAAATCGGAAGATGTTAATAGCACCCCATAATTTGTCTCCTAAATCATTTTCAATAAGGGTGGACATTTCTGCTTTAACCTAAAAGATAGGCATCAAAATGTTTAATGACTTGTATTTATCAGAAAATCTTGAACACGATAGCTGAAGATCAAACCATATGAGTGATCCAAAGATAATATCTAACAAAATTAATCATGCTAATTAAACGTTTCAGAAAATATGGAATGTGGATTGACAGGATCCAAATATAAGGTTTCAATTTCATTCCATAATTAAGTATATTGACAAGAATTCAATCAAATCCTTTATTTAATAAAGTAAATAAACGAAACTGAGGAAATAAAAAAGGATGACCTTGGCGTGAATCCAAGTGTTGGAGACAGTGAGAGGACCGTGATGTTTGATAATATCGTACAAGGATTGAGCAATAGAATATGCTTGTTGGGTCGGTACTTTTGGGTTTATCTTCCTCACGTTCACTGCGGCTTTCCTCGAGCTCGAGTAGTGTCTCACCAATGTCTCCTTCAGTACTTTTACATTTCCAAGCCACATTTTTGCACTTGCTGCTCCCTCTCGCTTCGCCGCTAATCTATCACTCTCTAACAATTTTCAACTACGTAGGGTACATCTAAAACCCTTCATACCCACGTGCTTGTCACGTGGACTCCCACCCCCTTGCCCACTTTTTATTTTTGCTCCAACTTACGATCAAGAACTGAAAAAGATAGCAAAGAGTAAACGGTTCTCATAGGGCTTTCCCTATTTGAGCACAATTTACCCTTTCATATATGATTTTTATATATAAACACTTGTCTCATTTTGCAATATGGAATGAGTAGTATTTTGAAATACTATATAATATTTATCAAAAATATACAACACTATGTGCCAAAAAATGAAACCCTTCCGGAGAGAATTTTAGAGAAATGAAACAAACTTGGATTAAATCATATACTAAAATACCACAGTTCTTGGTAATTGAAGACGACAATTTTTTTTTTTGGAAACATTGAAAATTTTATCGCTAAATCATCCGATTCGGGGCTTAAGCGGAGCATGTAAATGACACACTAACAAAGTGGTTCTTTACTCTCAAGTATAAGAGTGTCGAAGTAATAAAATAACTGGTAAATCCGGGGTTGATCCACATGTAATAGATTTAATAAGATAAAATAATAATTCGAGTAAAAATAAAAATAGTGAATTGTTTGAAGTGATTAGAAATTTTAAATTGGATTGCAACAATAAAATAAAATGTTGGGCCTAGGGGATCCAATTTTAATATTTCAAATTTAGAAATCTTACTTTTTATATTATATAAATTATCATTATTACCCAGTTAATTTAATTCAGGAATTAATTATGCCAAAACATATAAAACCAGTCATAAAGTCGGTGATAACATTTGTTTATAACAAGTCCAGTCAGGTACTCAATTATGCCAAATAAATAAAACCAGTCATATAGGCGGTAGCAAAATTTATCAATAATTAATCCAGATTTAAATTAAATATTAATCATTAGATTATAATTTATATATTATAATATAAATAAAATTAATCTATATTTTTATATTAAAAGCTTCACAATTTACCCAAACAAAATGAAATTAGTTACTCATGGTTTGAATAAAAACACTCATAATCTTATTACTGAAAAAAAAATTATAAGAAAACTTAAAAAAATAAAACACAAGAGCTGAAACTCTTCACAAAATTTCAGAGAAAAACTTATGAAGGATGCTGAGGAAAACTTGTTGGGATTTTAGGGAGTATATACGGGTAAAGCAGCGGAATGCCGAAAAATCAAATTTTCCTATTTCTTTTATTTTTCTTGAGTAATTAAAATAAATTAATTTATTTTAATCACTCAATACTCAACAAAACAGATTTTTACCCAAAAAATCAGAATTTTTCAATATTATCGAAATACCCCTAAACTTTGCATTTTGATCATTTTAGTCCATAAATTGTCAATTATAATTTTGAGTGATTCCAAATCAATACCCAAATGATTTTAACATGTCCTACACATAAAAATATATTAGCAACCGAAAATACCCTATTTTCTTCAATATTACCTAGAAGCCCTTATAGTTTCAATTTTGTGCATTTTAGTCCAATCTTGTTCAAAACAAGTCAAGATCAAATCCAATCAATACAAAATTAAATGTACATCATATATACATCATTACACAACACATATATGAAAATCCCCAAATTTGGAAAGGGTATAAACCCTAATATTAAAAATTTCAACAAATTGAACAAATTACACCAAATTAATGCAATCCAACACTTTAATCTAATCTCTACAACATCAAACAAGTCTCACCACTATGAAACAACTCAAGAACAATTCTAGGTCATCATTGAGTGGCCTAACAACCCTAGAATGGCAACCAAGTCATCTAATGACCAAAAGAGAGCTTAATAACACTTTATAAGCTTTCTTTGTAAACATACATGCTCACATCTTTCATTCATGCTTCCAACCATCATATTATAAAACTAAAAGAGTAGAGAAACAAGTAAACATAATATGTAATAGCTTGGAACCCTATAAATATTTTTCTAGTTAAAAAAGGAATTGAAAAACTTACAAAGTTTCAAGATTTCTTCAAATCTCCTTCTTTTCTTTTTCCTTTTTCTCTCAAATTTCTTTTGTAATATTTTTGGAAACTTAACACTTAACTTGAAGCAAATGAAAAATGAAAACCTTAAATACCTAGGGTTGGCCGAAACTAAGGCTAAAATGGTCATTCAGATTTTGTAATTTTTAAATATTATTATTTAAAGAAGCAAAATTCAATTTGGCTACCATTTTCATAAAGTAAAATACATGTGCACCAATCATATTTAAAATTTATAAAATTTAAATTACCATTTTGTCCTTGGATATTCGGCCAACCCTAGGTATAAATCTTATCATTTTTCATTTGCTTCATTTGAGTGTGTTAAGCTTCCAAATATATTACAAAAGAAAGTTGAGAGAAAAAGGAAAAGAAATGAAGTAGCATAAAACGTGTTTTTGTCCGAACCGACCAACGAATACACACGGGGTTGCCCAAGTCAGCCTCAATAGTGCTTGGGCAGTTAATGGGATGTCCGAACAGACTGTTCACTATTTGGACAGCGGACACCCGGTAAACCCGAAACTCACCCGGTAGCACAGTTTTTCACCGTTTTCATATATTTTAACTCCGAAATAATTTCCGAAAATTATTCCAATGCCTAAAACACATCCAATATATTTATACAACATACTTTTCATCACCAAAATCACAGAAAATCCAGATCTGATTTGGTAACCAAAATTATTATTTTTCATGCTTTAAATCCAATTTTCTCAACATTAATCATATTAATATTTACACCAACCAAATTCACCACAAATGAAGAACTCAAGAACAATTCTAGGATTTATAAGAGTGGTCACAACACTCTAGAATGGCAACAAGCCATCAAATGATAAAATTGAACTAATATTACACTAATATTATTCAATCTAACTTCACACATGCATCTAGCCTCCAAATCTATTCTCTAAATAAAAAAACCTCAAAATCTAAGAAAGGAAAAAAACCCTAGAACTTTTCTAGATGCTCAAGAACAAGAAACAAGCTTTCTAAGTCTAAGAATTATGAAGATTACCTCCAAATCTCATAATTTCCTTAAACTTTCTTATTTATTTCTTCACTTTCTTCCTTGTTTCTTTGAGAAATTTTTGGGAGCTTTTCTTCTTGGAGATATTCGGCCATGGCTCCAAATTAAGTGAGAAAGAAAAATTTTTTACTTTAAAAAATAAGTTATAACCGACTTTGGGGGGCATTTTGGTCATTTGGTCAATTTAATCTAATTAAATAATAATAAACTTTAAGTTAACAAATCCAATTTGTGAACTTTAAGCTTAAAAGAATCATGCCACATGTAACCAATAATAATTAAACATATTGTATAACAATTATGTAATATTGATTTTAGGGGTCTTCATGGGTCGGGTCGGGTCGGATTTTTTGAAATTTTGTGAGACCCGATCGGTTCGGGTCACAGGAAAGTTGGGCGCGGGTCGGGTCACGCGAAGGTGGAACCCGATCGGGTTCGGGTCGGGTCGGGTCATTAAATTTTTTTTTTCTAATGAATTAATTATTTTGAAATATAAATATTAGTTATTTTATGTCCTAAAAAGTATCATATATATAAAGTTTTAATACAAAAAATAATAAACAAATGAAATAATAGTAAAAACTTTAAAAAAAATAATAAAATTTTTAGAGAAATAATAAAATTTTTAGAAATAATATTAAAAATATTATAGGGTCGGATCGGGTTTTAGTGTCAAACCCGTTACCCAACCTGAAAATTTCGGGTCGGGTCGAAATTTTGCAAATTTTTTATGAACCCGCACGGGTTGGGTCGGGTCACGTCGGATCGGGTCACGGGTTGATCCGACCCTATGAACACCCCTAATTGATATAATTTAATTATCTAGATATTTAACATTTAAACACCTAAATAATTAATTAATGTGATTATTATTATATATGTATTTTTTTACATTAAATAACAAACACATATATTAATAGCATGTGTCAAAGTCTCACTTGACAATTAATTAATATGTATCAAATCAAATCTTGTATCAAATACATATACACATTAATTATTAATTGACCAAAAAATCCATAATGCATGTATTTTCGTTTAAACGATTCGAATTAACTCAATTAATCTGATAAAGTATTATGAATAATATGTATTATTCATAACATGTTGTCCAAGTGCTCAACGAGTACACTTCATATTGTGAGATTCTCTAAATTTAGGTTTATCCGTCACATAATCAAATTTCGTGTCCATAATTCACCAACTCGTAAATTATGACGACCACGGATAATCTCGCTAAACTATACAAGTCAAGGTCATTACATACGTATAATCCCTCTGTCACAGGCTATCAATATTATACCGAGGATATAGATAGAAACGTCAAATTCCTAAGGTATAATATAGTCGACTTTCAAATTTATGATCTCTAAATAACACTCGGAACTCACTTCTGAAGTATACCACGACCATGGATCTACTAGATCGCAAATACGTTCAAGATACCTATGCTCTGTACACATGACTGACAGATTCTATCTGATACTCACAGGATATCATGAGCATCAGTCCACACCCAACGAACAGGCGGAGGTCTGATCTAAATAGATTGGTGACGTGACTGCCATCGAAGTGTGGAGGATGTCTCATATATCCACAGTGGTATCTCAAGTCGAATGACCACTATGCTACTCGACTCGAGAAGATTCCTATTGATGTTGGTGTACCATCTATTAGGAAATCTTCGGTGAGTCGTTCAATGTTTATCAAATAAATACCTATATTTCTATACGAGGCTCCTAAGACTCATGGTTCATTGGGATAAACCATCGGACCAAGTCTTGATATATGACATGCACTGGTCTCAACAAATTTTACTAACCGACCCGTGTCAGTAAATCTTGACTATGAGCTTTATTTGAGAATATACAACTTATAGTGACGCTTTCCGATGTCAATTACAAACTATGTTGTAACTGCGCACTACGTTGTAAATCATGGGGTCTTGGTATAATATATACATATCACTAAATCAGATTTAGTTTCAATCTAATCTTAATTAGATCGAATACGTATATAAAAACAAGAGGTGCTAACCATTAAGTAAGTAATATTATGGAAAAATAATTTATTCGTATTCATGAATCGGACACAAATAAGATCCGGATTGGCACTCCGAGCACCAACCCTAACAATTTCTCTCACTTGCTCTAGTGCCAATCCACGGTATCATATACACATCTAAATGTGTATCACATACGCATGGCCCTCAAGAGCTCACCTAGCACACAAGAGGTAGGCAATAACAAGTATGTCCGCTATAACATATTGAGTTTGTCCAACAAACCCAATCGTTTCCCTTAGCCAGCATCATTCATATTTTGTATAACCTAAGTTATATATCAATATGACTCAGATGCGACATCAATATTGTGCTACAACTACTGAGTTGTCTATGTATTTATGGATCAAATCCAAATACTATGAGAAAATCGCAAGCACAATACTAATATCAAAACTTCTAATTTATAAGGTCATTGTGCAACTTCATAAGTAAATACTTTATAAGTTACAACTAATTCCACTAATACAGTAGAATCAATCGTGACACTCTCATTGCATCTTTTCTGACTTTATATGACATAGACCATCTAATATCATAATTAGACTCAAAACTAATCTGACCCTAATGGTTGCAGATTATATTCTCCATGAATAAGAAACTCGTTCTTAATATCTCAAAGATAACAAAGAACATGTTTTAAGACTCATCATATGGACTATAGGGTATCAAAAATAGCTCGTAACAATTACGATTAAATTGATATCTATAATCGCACATAACATATTATTCATTATGCCATCATCCTATGATGCATAAGATTAACTAGACATTCTAATCAATTTCTCTTTCGGAAAATGAATCATCATTTATGAAAGATGAATACTATATACAAGAGACACATTAACTGTCAAACAGTTATACTAACTGTCACACAGATAGTCTTACTGTGTCCTTTATTAGATCATATCTAATACAAGACTAATGAGAGTATCTCATAAGTCTCTTAGTTTTATATCATATATGAAACTTTGTATCAAATATAACAGAGACTACTCCCACTGCTTTCACGGAGAAAAAAGACTTAGGTAAATCTTTTACCTTATAAATATCTCATTATTACATTAATAATGATAATATCGTTAGGATATATAACACTAGAAATAAATATGTACGCTCCCACTAACCCTACTATCACATATGTATTCTCTATGCTTTGATAAAATCAGACAATC
Source organism: Zanthoxylum bungeanum (assembly GCA_019454045.1). NCBI lineage: Eukaryota > Viridiplantae > Streptophyta > Magnoliopsida > Sapindales > Rutaceae > Zanthoxylum > Zanthoxylum bungeanum. The sequence goes on from SKCR01042190.1 coordinate 24,120, forward strand.
TGACGGATATCTGATCGGTGGTAAACACACACGTTACGCAAGCGCATATATTGTTCAAGTAATATAAAAAGTATCGATCCCACGAGGACTTAATACCTAAGCTATTAATTTTTTTAAAGTTAAATTTCTACAAGTATCTAAAAATTGATTGTTGCTTGGTTGGTTGGTGATTTTATCTGAAAATAAGTAAGCAAATAGTGCAAGGGTGAATTAAATAAAAATCAATATTATGAAACTATTTAGGGTAGTGAATCCTTCCAATATTCTTCTAAAGATGAAGTGATTATCTTATGTTTGTGTAATATATCAGTTTATTAACCTGGAACACGAAGATATGTAAAAGCCTCTGTCGATGGTCAGATGCAAACACCCAAAGTAACCCAATTAACTATATGTCTATGTTAACCAAGAAACTCAGAATTCATTAAGATTAAGTTCTAATTATGGCTACCCACGCCCGACAGGTATATGTCTATCATAGAAGGAAATCTCTAAGGTGAATGTGAGATCGTGAGCTATTGAGTGTGAGGATGAAACCTAAAATCCCTTCGTCAAGTTCATTTTAAGTTTACCAAATCAATCTTATTAGTGGCCAATTAACAAGAAACATTAAGTTTAAGACTCAATAAATAAACCAAATTATTACACAAGACACAAGACAAATCAACTTATGCGAACAAGGTTTGCAAGTTAAATCGATTCATTTATGGATTGAAGAAAACATCGCGTTCTTGGAACCAACGTTTTGATGAGATCATAAAAGAATATGATTTCGTTCAAAACGAGGATGATCTTTGTGTATATAAGAAGGTTAGTGGGAGCGCACTGACATTTATTGTCCTTTACGTTGATGATGTATTGCTTATAGGCAATGATATTCACATGCTACAATCGGTGAAAGCTTGGCTTTCATTAAAATTCTCCATGAGGATCTGAGAGAATCAGTCTTTATTCTAGGAATAAAGATCTACCGGGATAGATCTAGAAAGCTGCTTGGAATCTCCCAGAGCACGTACATTGACAAAGTGTTGAATAGATTCAATATGAAACAGTCTAAGAGGGGACTGTTGCCAGTGTCACATGGCGTCACTCTATCTAAGGACATGTGTCCTAAAACTCAAGATAAGAGAGACAACATGAGTCGGATCCCGTTTTCTTCGGCAGTCGGATCGATCATGTATGTCATGATATGTACGCGACCTGATGTCTCATATACTTTGAGCATGTGTAGTCGCTATCAGGCCGATCCAAGTGATGGTCACTGGGTTGCGGTTAAGAACATCCTTAAGTATCTTAGAAGAACTATGGATGCGTTCTTAATCTATGGAGATGGAGAACTTGAGGTAACTGGGTTTACCGATGCAAGTTTCCAAACCGATAAAGACAACTGTAAGTCGCAATCCGGGTACATATTTTGTTTGAATAACGGAGCAGTAAGCTGAAAATCTTCCAAGCAAGAGACTGGTGCCGATTCAACAACAAAAGCAGAATATATTGCTGCAGCTGAAGCTGTAAAAGAGGCAGTTTGGATCCGTAAATTCCTAATTGGATTAGGAGTAGTTCCGTTAGCAGCTGAGCCCGTTCCATTGTATTGTGACAATAAATGGGCTATAGCGCAGGCTAAGGAACCGCGGTCTCATCAATAATCCAAGCATGTTCTTCGATGTTTCCATCTGATTCGTGAGATCATACATCGTGGTGATGTGAAGATCGAGAAGGTCACATCAGAGGATAACATTGCAGATCCGCTGACGAAAGTTATTCCTTAGCAAAAGTTTGAGCGACATGTACATAGTTCATATGTTAGATGCTTGAGTGACTGGCTATAGGCCAAGTGGGAGATTGTTGGACAATTATGACCCATAGCGTCACTATTTGTAAAAGACATTGTGATTTTTGTACAAATTAACTATGTGACAATGGAAATTTCTATTTTATCATTTTGTAATTAGATTACTTGAATATATAAATGATAAAAGTCCTTATGATTAGTTCCGGATTAAGAAGATATATGACAATATCAATCCACAAAGGTTTAATCATTAAATATCCCTAGTCATAGTATTATCGAGACTGGACATCGATAATGCGAAATAGACTAGTATTGCACTTGTGCGCGTTGTGGGAGCATAACGATATAGTTCTCATATATTTAAGTATTGGATACTTATGCAAGTGTGATATGAGGTTGTGTTTATCGATGGTACGGGAACAGCTTCGCTCTGGATAGACCCCTCGGAATTCCATTGGTAGTATGACTATGTGTCTATGGGAATCCGAATCAGGGTAGGTGTATTTGGTCTTAACCTGAGACTTACATCGCTAATACTTGCGACGATCAATACGCTTTGGTTTTGGACGTCCAGGACTTTAACAGGTTCTGTGTACGCCTCTTCTGGGTTTATTGAGAATCGTAGTGTATTGGGTGTGATGTCAAGATGGAAGTATCACTTCAGTCATATGGAGATGATGATCGCGAAGGGATACATAACTGGTTCTCTATTATGTTGCAACTATCAGGATAATATGACAAGGTCATGATTATCCGATTATAGAGACTAGTTCCTTGTGATCCGATATATGCTTCGTACGGGGCAGACACTATTCCAACCCCAGGTCTTGCATGTGACATCCGATACTGGATCGCAATACGTAATACTACGCATACTACGTCTGTTATAGATCATATTCCTTAAAGAATATTTCTGGAGAATTGGGTAGGTGACCGGCGTAAACACACACGTATAACGCAAGCGCACATATCGTTCAAGTAGTATAAAAATATCGATCCCACGAGGACTTAATATCTAAACTATTAATTTTATGAGGTCAAATGATTACTAATATCTAACAAGTTGATTGATTGATTTGAAATGGTGACGATTCTAAATTTTAAAGCAAGTAAACAAATTTGTCAAAAATAGGTTTTAAGAAAATTCAATATTAAAAACTATCTAGGGTTGTGATTTCTTCCAATATCATTTTAAAGATGAAGTGGTTATCTTAAAGTTGGGTAATATATTGATTTATTAACCTGGAACACTAAATTATGTGTAAGCCTCTGTCGATGTTCAGACACAAATACCCAGTTTAACCCAATTGAACCATATGTCTATGTCAACCAATTATCTGGATTCATTAAGTTTAAGTCCCAATTATGGCTACCCCCGCCCGACAGGTATATTCTTATTCTGTAAGGAAATCTATTAAAGGGTTATCTATCCTCAAGGAAGATCGTGGGCTATTGAGTCTAAGGTCTTAAACTTAAAATCCATATGTCTAGTTCATTTTAAGTTTCCCAGTTCAATTTTATTAATGGTCAGTTAATGAAAAAGCATTAAGATTAAGACTCAATAAATAAATCTTTATATTACCCAAGCTATAATCTAACCCCTTATAAACCGGTGATATTGGATTTCATCACAACCCCAGATAACTGGCTTAGTTACGACACATATTTACGGGTAGTAAAAAAAACTTAAATAAAATAAAAGACATAAAGTAAAATACTGAAAATTAAATACTGAAAAGTAAATGCTGAAAGTAAATGCTGAAATTAAATACTGAAAATAAATGCTGAAAGTAAATTACTGAAAAGTAAATTGCTGAAAGTAAATTGCTGAAAAGTAAATTGCTGAAAGTAAATTACTGAAAAGTAAAAACTGAAAATTAAAGAAAGAAAAGTACTGTGCGTAAAAGTAAATTGCGGAAAGTAAAAACTGAAAAGTAAAGAAAAGAAAGTGCGAAAACGAAAATTAATTACTGAAAGCTGTAAATAAACAAACAAGATACAATCTTCTTAATATTCTTAAGGAATTCCTTAGAAGAAAGTATGAATTTTACAAATGAAATGGCTTGGTATTTATAGGCAAAATTTTGCCTCCATCAAATCATCCACCAAATCAATTACTAATTGCTCCACTAATTGCTCCACCAAATCCATTATTAATTGCTCCACTAATCTCTTATCATATTGGTGATGATTTGATAATTTTTATTATTTATTTATTAATTTATTTTTTGCTTTGAAAATGATTGAAAGTGACTTTAATAATTACACACTACACACTTCTGGATGGTTCATCAATTTCGGGCATGAAAGCTTCAGAATTAGAAATTATTTTGTCTTTCCAAGTTGTAGATCTGTGACTCTTATTTAATCTGGAACTTGAATCAGCTCAATCCGATATCGGAGTAAAGAGTTATGCCCAAAATACGACAGATGCGCAAAACTAGAATTTCCAAAACTGCACTTCGTCAAAACGCCCTTTCAAGTTTCCAATCACCAAAATTAAAATATCAAGTCCAATAATTGCCATTATTTGACCCATATTTCATCGTAAATGATTTCATTGAGACCCGATATTATTTTATCTGCCAAATAAACTAAAACACATCAAAAAGTTCATCAAACCCGAGAAACTAAATAAAATATTAAGTTAAAGGGGCGGTAAATATTGATATATTTTCCGCTCATCAGTAGGCACGACGTTTTGCTAGAAGCCAACAATGTCTTGTAAATCGGTAAGAACGTGGTACCGGGTACACACGTGTTTGGATAGTCCGACGACCGGATTTACTGCCAACATATCCAGGGATCTCATGGGTCGCTTCCCGAAGATTCACCGATGACGTATGACTCGAACATAATTAATCTGGGATTAATTAGAAGAGAGAGAAAATTAATCTAGGATTAATTACGGCAAGATTTTATCTGGGATAAAATTCCATTAGAAGAGAGAGAACGATTAATTCAGAATTAATCGATAAAATAATATATTCGATATATTAAATGAAATTAGATTTCATAACGGAATTGAAATTGGATTTTAATTCGGGCGAACGAATTAATTTAGAATTAATTCACGAGCGACTTTAATAATAATTTTACGAGACATTATTATTTAATTAAATTTGATTTAATTAAGTCGCAACGGAAAATTTATTAATTCGGAATTAACGAACCCGAGCCAGGGATGTGTTTGCGGGCCCACTCGGATTTTGAATCAAGTGGGGCCCACATCAAGTCACATCATTAGTCACTTTTGTGATGGAAGTCACATCAACTTTTGTGATGTGGGTCAAGTCACTTTTAGGTGATGGCGGTGGTTGGGAGCATTAAATGAATTTTTTCTCTCAACACATTTGGTTGGTTTTTGGAAAATCATAACATACACAAAATGTGAAAAACAAAAACACTCTCCCTCTCCAACTCTCTCATTGCCGAGAATAGCAAGGCACCATATGAAGAATTTTGTTGCAATTTTCTTCCAAAGCTAGCACTTAAAGAATCATACAAAGGTGTTAGGGAAACCTTTCCCATTGAGTTTGGAATTCACCATTCAAGCTTTGAGCTTCACATACAAATCAAAGAGGAGCTTGGAGCACTTCCAAAGGAGCAAAAATTTTATTATCAACACATCCAAGAAACCGATCAAAATGAGTATAATTTCCGCAACTTAACTTTGAGTATTCACATGTTTCATGCTTATATGTTCTTGTGAATGATCTTTGAGACCCAACATGGACACTCTTCTTAAAGTTGACTTTTATCATTTCCATATCAGACTTATTTTTACGTTTCTCGGGCGTTAGTTGATTTTTATTGCAGTTATTTTATTAAAGATCGCGTTTTAAGCTACTTTTGAGAAACAAATATTTTCAAAGCATGGTTTTATGATTTTTTTTTTAGGCATGGGGGAAAAACCCACCTCAGTATGTAACTTGACATCTATGAAATTGACAGATGACATGTGGACATGTAGAGGACTGGGGGGACGGCAATACGTAACGCCCCCAGATCATAATTCAGGACTAAGGATGACAGATGCCCCTAGATTCTAGTTTCAGAGCTTGAAGGGTAGCATAGATCTGCACCCCCAGTTCTAGTTCAGTGGCTTGGGGGACATCGATATGTAACGCCCCAAGACCACTAGTTTCAGGGACAAGAGTGGCATGCTTTGGGGGACGGCGATACGTGACCGGTGCTTACACACGCGTATAACGCAAGCGCACGTATCGTTCAAGTAGTATAAAAATATCGATCCCACGAGGACTTAATATCTAATCTATTAATTTTATGAGGTCAAATGATTACTAGTATCTAACAGGTTGTTTGATTGATTTGAAATAGTGACGATTCTAAATTTAAAAACAAGTAAATAAAATTGTTCGAAAGTATGTTTTAAGAAAATTCAATATTAAAAACTATCTGGGGTTGTGATTTCTTCCAATATCATTTTAAAGATGAAGTGGTTATCTTAAAGTTGGGTAATATATTGATTTATTAACCTGGAACACTAAATTATGTGTAAGCCTCTGTCGATGGTCAGACACAAATACCCAGTTTAACCCAATTGAACCATATGTCTATGTCAACCAAATTATCTGGATTCATTAAGTTTAATTTCCAATTATGGCTACCCCCGCCCGACAGGTATATGTCTATCATGTAAGGAAATCTATTAAATGGTTATCTATCCTCAAGGAAGATCGTGGACTATTGAGTCTAAGGTCTTAAATTTAAAATCCCTATGTCTAGTTCATTTTAAGTTTCCCAGTTCAATTTTATTAATGGCCAGTTAATGAAAAAGTATTAAGATTAAGACTCAATAAATAAATCTTTATATTACCCAAGTTATAATCTAACCCCTTATAAACCGGTGATATTGGATTTCATCACAACCCCAGATAACTGGCTTAGTTACGACACATATTTACGGATATTAAAAAAAAATTAAATAAAATAAAAGACATAAAGTAAAATACTGAAAATTAAATACTGAAAAGTAAATGCTGAAAGTAAATGCTGAAAGTAAATTACTGAAAGTAAATTGCTGGAAGTAAATTGCTGAAAAGTAAATTGCTGAAAAGTAAATTGCTGAAAGTAAATTACTGAAAATTAAAGAAAGAAAAGTATTGTGCGTAAAAGTAAATTGCGGAAAGTAAAAACTGAAAAGTAAAGAAAAGAAAGTGCGAAAGCAAAAATTAATTACTGAAAGCTGTAAATAAACAAACAAGATACAATCTTCTTAGTATTCTTAAGGAATTCCTTAGAAGAAAGTATGAATTTTACAAATGAAATAACTTGGTATTTATAGGTAAAATTTTTCCTCCATCAAATCATCCACCAAATCAATTATTAATTGATCCACTAATTGCTCCACCAAATCCATTATTAATTGCTCCACTAATCTCTTATCATGTTTGGTGATGATTTGATAATTTTTATTATTTATTTATTAATTTATATTTTGCTTTGAAAGTGACTTTAATAATTACACACAACACACTTCTGGATGGTTCATCAATTTTGGGCATCAAATCGTCAGAATTCGAAATTATTTTGTCTTTAAAAGCTGTATATCTTTGAGTCTTCTTTAATCTGGAACTTGAATCAGCTCAATCCGATATCAGAGTAAAAAGTTATGCCCAAAATACGACAGATGCGCAAAATTGGAATTTCCAAAACTGCACTTCGTCAAAAACGCCCTTTCAAGTTTCCAATCTCCAAAATTAAAATATCAAGTCCAATAATTGCCCTTATTTAACCCATATTTCGTCCTAAATGATTTCATTGAGATCCGATATTATTATATCTGCAAAATAAACTAAAACACATCAAAACGTTCATCAAACCCGAGAAACTAAACAAAATATTAAGTTAAAGGGGCGGTAAATATTGATATATTTTCCGCTCATCATTACGTAGCGCTCCAAAGTCATGGATTTGCACTCCTGGCTCTAGTTAGGGGTATGGGGGGACGGCGATACGTAACGGCTTCATACGTCAGGTTTTCAGAGACAGATAAAGATTACAGAAATAGTTTTCAGTTACAGTTTTCAGAAAATGTTTTTGGAAAAGAAAGTTTTTCCGAAAACAACAGTTTTATAAGAAACCTTTAGAAAAGATAAGTTTTGCAGAAAGAGTTTAGAAGAGATTTTCAGAAAGAAGCCCAGAGTTTTCAGATATAAAAAGAGTTTTCGTATAAAGTTATTTATTGAACTTTGGTTTTATAACCAAATATTTTTATAATAGTATTTCAATTTTCATGCACTCACTTAGATCGTACAACGGTTTAACCCCCCACTCCCAGTATTCTGTTTTGCAGGATCATAGAAGACGAGCTCAGGAGGACAGATACGGATGCGGTCACTAGGGTATGGAGTCCACCAGCTCAAGTTAGAGAGAGTGAAAGTCCAGTCAGAGTCAAGTAGAAGTTATGCATTAGTCTTTGGTTATGTGATTGTCATTGTAAAAGCATGTGTTATTAAGTTTACAATTTCTAATGTTGAGTTTGCATGTTAAGTTATTAAGTTTGGGCTACGGTCTCACACATAAGATATTTAAATATAGAAAAGAGTATTATTAATTGTTTATGGTTGGAGAGTCAGAGGCTCAGGGGAATAGTACGACATATTCCCTTTCGGTAGCATCTCCCGGATTGGGGATGTTACAAAGATAGTATCAGAGCATGGTCTAGGGAGTCAGTGACTGCAGTGGGTAGAGCGTTGGGGTTTTGTATACGTAGTATGTCCGGAATATTCGTATGTCAGACACTACCTCTCCAATATCCGATCTTCGAGTACGTCCTCAATATATATAGACAGGTTAGTAAGCTTTCCCAGACTATTCGAATAGTATTCATTACGATAGCAACTATACTCTAGATCTATGTTGAGAATTCCCATGTAGTTATCCTGGCTTATCACCAGAAGTTCAGAACAAGCTATGAAACTAAATAGTAAAGATCTAAAAAAAGTTACCTAATGGAGTGGGAAAGGAAAGCTATAAGAAAGCAAGGAATGATGCATAGATGTGTAAGCAGCCACTGATAAAGAAAAGTAAAGAGACAGAATAAGACAGTGAAGTCTAATGATACCCACCCAGGACAGTAGAAAGAGAATAGAGAAAGCCCAAGTAAGCATTAGAGTGCCTAGAAGATGTAAGATTTCTTCACTCCTTAGAAAATTCCTTCAAGCCGATCCAATAGCCTTCAGGAACGTCGTATAAATAGTGTGTTCCTCGAGTAATGAAGAAAGGCTAGAAAGATAATATGAGTAAGAAATCAAGATTAGTCTTAAGAGTTCCAATGGACTGAGATGCCAAAAAGTGCGTAGAGAACTCCAGATTCCCAAACCCCGACCCAGGTCCACAAGCAGGCAAATAAAAGCTATAAACAGAAATAATTAGTTACCTTATCCCAAGCAATCTGATGGAGACAAGACCCTAAACTATCTAGTTTACAACCACTTAGTGATACCCGTGAAGAAAGCTGTCCTGACAGAGCCTATACCATACCCACCTCACATGAGAAATAGACTCTACCAAGACATAGTAGTACTAGAACGAGGACAACGATAACTATCGAAATGTAAAGGTTTGCCCCATCCATTCACAGCTTAAGATAAAGGCAACCGTAAAAAGCCCGACGAGAGTTCATTTTAAGAAATGGAAAGACCTTGGAAGGCATATTACCCAGAAAAAGATTAAGGAAGTTTTCGAGGATATAAAGAAGAGAACCCAATATAGCCCAAAGACCAAGGCAAGTCAGCGCAAGGCTTGCAAGACTAGTAGGAGTCCACAGAATAAACCAAATATAGTATAACCCATATATCAGCCCAAGTCAGTAGAAATCCGTGGAAGTATACAAGAATAGACCCGAGAGGTTGGAGATATTTAGGAGTGACACGAGTACCAGTATGGAAGTAGAATATAGTGCCAAAGTCGAGACTTAAAGCAAAACAGAGAACAGAGATCTAGGAAGTAGTTAGGAGAACGAAATACCACTAGCCTCAACAACAAGAGGTAGAGCAAAGAAATATGATATGCAAATGGTAAAAGGGATGTGAGAAGTAACGAGGAAATTCAGTAGGACCCCAAGAAATGGAGTAGTCGATCAGGTTCCTGCAGAACGAATGATGAACCTTTCTTCTAGAAACCTCGATTCTAGTAAGTATATATATACCTAACCAGATTATCACCGAACTTAAGTGTAAAACATAAATGCGTGTCTACAAATCCTTATGGAATGCATGTGCTCACCCCCTCAATTTAGAGCCCGGTAAAGAGAAGAACAAGTAAAGAAGAGCAACTGATAGATTAGACGAATCGCGAGATGGCTAGATAACCAAATCGATGAGTTCAATGAAACATAGATAAGAAGCATGAGATAGAATAGTTCGAAGCCACAATAAATTGAGCTAATTTTAGAAACCATCGTTGAATTAAGGAATCTTTAAAGAAGTAAAGATCTTAGAAGTACAACGAGATCAAGGAGAACGACTTTCAGGAATATAATGAACAACTTATAAAGAGTCTCATGGTATTGAGAAAGAAGAACTAGATAAGAGTGACACATAAACCAAAAGATTCAGTAGAAGAGGCCTTACGTAATTGAAGTTGATAGAATTTTCAGGAAAGTAAAGATGTAAGGAGTTTAAGGAACTGAGATGAGAAAGAAACCTATGCAGCAGAGTAAGCTTATTAAGGAGGAATAACAAAGAGAGTATAACAGCACTCAGAGAGAGAAGATAACGACTTCAGAAGGTTTAACAACAGACACAAAATAGGAAGGAGTGCAGAGGCAGCACGAGAAAGTTTTTAGAGAATATGACTCTAGAGGAATTTTGCAGAAGAGGTAGTGTGTTCGATAGTTGAAAATGATCAGAAGAAAAGTTGGAGAAGGCAAACCAGACAGTTTTTAGCAGTAGTGCCCTAGTGTAGGGAAAAACATAAGATATATATATATATATATATATATACACACGCACACACAAGAGTCATAGGATCATAGATAAGCAGTATGTGCAACTAGATCACCTTAATCAAAAAGGCCTCAGGATAAATTCCCATTAGACAACAGTAGCAGAGATGGACCTTGGAAGTTGCCTCAAGATACTCCCATGAGTAAGTGAAAGTATAGTGAAAGAAGACCAGAACATAAGACCTTCATATATAGTTTAAGAACAGAATAAAAATGAGTGACAGCTCTGAGTAAAAGAGTTATGAAAGAAGTTGTTCAGATGGAGCAGTACAGAGATAAAGTAGTAGTCAAGTAATGACTGAGATACCAATGAATCAGTGTTAGACGTAATAGTGGATATGTAAAGGAAGAATATATCTCTAAGATAAGAAGACAGGGAAATAGACCAAGGAAGTTCTCAGTATAGAATATGATAAAGCGGAAGATGAAAATGATACTAAGGAAAAAGCTTGGAAGTGAAGTCGTCAAAGTGCAACGACTGTAGAAGAGAATACCTAATAAGTACCCAACCCTAGTCTAAGTTAACCAAACCACTACGGGTTTGAGACAGCTCTAGCCACATGTATGGGTGGTTGGGTAAAATTATAGCATAGTATGGAATCAAGGAGATAAGTTACTGCAAATTTGCAATTAACATAGCGGGCAGATCCTCAAGGTAGGGTATATTTACATGTATTGGAGTAAAGAACCTTGACAGTACTAGATTATGGAAAACAAATTAGTGTGGAACACCGTAAGCATTTTTATAGTAGTAATGAAAGTAAATGTATGAATGAGGTATGAATTATAACTAGAACCGAATCGCCAGTGTCCTCGTCTACAACAAAAAGTGTAGTTTAAACAAAAGAATACAAACAAATAAGCTCCTAGAGAAGCTACCAGAAACAACCTTCTTAGTACAAACCTATTGGGTAAACAAAATAATGAGTAAGAGGTACATAAGAATCTGAACCTGCACTACAAGGTCCTAACTTATACAAATAAGCAGAAGCAAGAAAAGTCTTAGAGCGGAACTGATAAGCAGCCTGATATGAATATATGTATGTATATACTTTCCAGAGTCAATATATGAGTGAATGAACCACATTACAGAACACACAGTACCTTCATAGATGAAATACCTTTAAGTAAAGGTTGAAAATCGTAGCCCAATAGTTATACAAAACAAGTTAAAGGGCTTGAGTTCTCAATAATAAAACTTTTAGATATATCTTCTTGTAGATAAATGTAAGAAGACTAAACAATCAAAAACTAGAAGGTGTAGATGTAAACCACGAACCTAGTACCATTCAGAACTAATAGCTCATGCGGGTAATGAGCTGGAGTAAGTAGGGTATAACGAAAGATCTAAGAATGAGGCTTATTTGATGCATCATAAAAGCTGTAGTATGGCCGTAGTGTAAAGTAATCAGCAAGAATTTTATGAAAACAGGACGAAGAGTCCCCTCTCGAACAAGAATTTAAGAAGCATAAGGTATGAAACATAAGTTAATATAAGAGAAAGGCTAAGGCATATTCATTAGAAAAATAATGAATGATCGGTTTAACTGAGATCCTAGTCAGCAAGTTATAGTTAACCCGGTTAACGTGAGTTAGTTTACAGTATAGTAAAAGTCCTAGTAGATGGAAATAAAAATGGTTACGAGTATAAAGTCAGTTTAAGCTGATGGATTCGAAAGGACCCGTTAACTCTGTGATCTATGATAATATCTTAAGTTTAAAAAAGATTCGAGGATAAATCCTATTTGAGGGGGGAAAATTTGTAACGACCGGTAGTCTCTACTACTGTTACATTACGGGACGAAGGTGACATAATATAAATTATGTTGGGACACAAATATACTTATGGAACGACCTTGGGGACAATCGGTAAATCCTTCGAAATTCCGATATGAAATTATATGATGTTCTATGTCGAATAACCCATGGTATTTAGGTCATAACTTTCTCATATGAACTCCGATTTTTATAAATTTTATATCATCAGAAAGCTTAGATCGAGATCTATAATTTCCAAGTTGAACGGTTTTCCAAATTAAGAGCAGAAATAGGTTAAAAATACAAGTCAAAAATATAGGTCAATAGTACTGCAGACCTATCTAGAAAAATCTCAAACTTTCTCCACATTTCTACACTTTTCTCTATTAATCCAAATATCAAATAAGCCCTAGTAGTATAAGGAGATTTCTATTCAATGCTCACAAAATTAGAAAATAAGAGAATGAAGAAGAAACGTGGGAAGGAAAAGAGAAGAAGAAGAAGGGAAGAAAAGAGAAGAAGAAAAAGAGAAAGAAAAAAGAGAAAAATGGAGAAGATGAAGCAATGAAGAACATTGACAACCATTGAAGACTTTGAAGATGAATAAAATCAAGCAAAGTAAGATAAATGATTGTGACCTAAATTTTAAATTATGAAATCTTGATGATATGAAGACATATTGATGTTAGTGGCATATTAGGGATTGCATTTAGTGAGGAAATGAGCATGAAAATTGATTGTATTGAGAATTATCCAATATTTGAAAATTCTAAGTGTTGAGCTAGAACTAGAACAAAGAGATTAAAGAATTGTTGAGGATGTTAATTTGGCATGGATTATGTGAAGTTGAAGTTTAATAGTATGGTTTGTGTAATGGTTTTGATATAGAGATGTGGTGATGTATTTGGAGGCAAGATAGGCCTTAGAAAGCAAGTTAGAATCTTGGAATTTAGGCTTGCGTCGCGACGCAAAAGGGTCTTACGTCGCGACGCGAACTGGAGATTTTTACAGAATGGCTACTGGATTATACGCGATGCGACGCGCACTGGAAATTTCAGGCAATTCATTTATGGAATTATGCGCGTCGCGACGCGAAGACTAGAACTTCCCCGAATCAGTTATAAACCATTCCGGTTTCACCCTAACATGTTAGAGACCACCCTTAGGGTCTCGTATCAGTTCTCATACATACATTACATCTTATTACAAGCATGATATGCCAATTGACGATATCACGTACTTGAATTGATAAGTTTAGCCTAGTTCCGAAACTTACCTCATACTTTATAGTCTAATCAAGTTATTACTTATAGACCATTGCAGGAATTGAAATTTCCTTCGACGAAGTGGTATAGCACCAGCCAGATTCCAATCTGTGAGTGGACACTCTTCTTAAAGTTGACTTTTATCATGTTATTTTCTATATCAGACTTATTTTTACGCTTCTAGGGCGTTAGTTGATTTTTATTGTAGTTATTTTATGAAAGATCATGTTTTAAGATACTTTTGAGAAACAAATATTTTCAAAGCATAGTTTTATGATTTTTTTTGAGGCATGGGGGAAAAACTCATAACAGTATGTAACTTGACATACACATAAAGTTGACAGATGACATGTGCAAATGTAGAGGACTGGAGGGACGACGATACGTAACGCCCCCATATCCTAGTTCAGGACTAAGGATGACAGATGTCCCTAGATCATAGGTTCAGAGCTTGAAGGGTAGCATAGATCCATACCCCCAGTTTTAGTTCAGTGGCTTGAGAGACGGCGATACGTAACGCCTCAAGACAACTAGTTTCAGGGACATGAGTGACATAATTTGGGGGACGGCGATACGTAACGCCCCAAAGTCATGGGTTTGTACTTCTGGCTCTAGTTAGGCGTATGAGGGGACGACAATACGTAACGCCTCCATACGTCAGGTTTTCAGAGACAGATGCAGATTACATAAATAGTTTTCAGTTACAGTTTTCAGAAAAGGTTTTTAGAAAAGAAAGTTTTTCCGAAAATAACAGTTTTATAAGAAACCTTCAGAAAAGATAAGTTTTGCAGAAAGAGTTTAGAAGAGTTTTTTAGAAAGAAGCCCAGAGTTTTCAGATATAAAAAGAGTTTTCATATAAAGTTATTTCTTGAACTTTGGTTTTAGAACCATATATTTTTATAATAGTATTTCAGTTTTCGTCCACTCACTTAGATCGTACAACGGTCTAACCCCCCACTTCCAGTGTTCTGTTTTGCAGGATCATGAAGGACGAGCTCAGAAGGACAGATACTGATGCAGTCACTAGGGTATGAAGTCCACCAGCTCAAGTCAGAGAAAGTGAGAGTCTAGTCAGAGTCAAGTAGAAGTTATGTATTAGTCTTTGGTTATGTGATAGTCATTGTAAAAGCATGTGTTATTAAGTTTACAGTTACTAATGTTGAGTTTGCATGTTATATTATTAAGCTTAGGCTACAGTCCCACACATAAGATATTTAAATAGAGAAAATAGTATTAGTAATTGTTTATGGTTGGAGAGTCAGAGGCTCAAGGGAATAGTACGGCCTATTCCCTGCCAGTAGCATCTCCCGGATTGGGGATGTTACAAACATTTAAGTAAATTTAATGAATTTTGAGCATCTGAGTCTAGAATATTTCATTCGGTTTTCTTTTTGCATCAAGAATTCAATTTAGGGAAATGTTAAGAAGTCCCATAATGGCACTCGTTAAGAATTTATTTTAGGAAAGTTTTGATGGGAAAAAGAAAAAAGTCATTCATGTTTTGACAATTTTTTTCATTTCCCATAAAAATGATGTCAAAACTTTCCTTAAATGAATTCTTAATAAATGCCATAAGGACACTCATTAGTAGGGATGGCAAAAATCCCCGCGGGGGTCCGAGGTATTAGGGGCGGGTATTTAGTAATCTTTTTTAAAATAGGCCGAGTGCGGGTATAATTTTTAATACCCATTAAGTATACGGGCCGGGTATGGGTATAAGACTTTCTAATCCGTACCCGCTCAATAAACCCATTTGACTTTGACTTTTTAATTATTAAATTTTTTAGTCAAAAAAATTAATTACTTATTAAATAAAAATAGGAAAAACATAATTTATTTGTTCAATTTAATATAATATTTTTCTCTTTGTTTTGAAGATGAGATTTTTTTATCAATATTAATTAATTAACTCATTTCATTTTGTTTTAAAGATGAGATTTCTATCACAATAATATTTATTTGGTAATTTATATATTTTTCTTCTTTATTTAAGTAATAAAGTAAATTTAAACCAATAATTATTAATTTAATATTTTTATTTTACATCTATTTGTTCCAATAATTTTTTAATTGATTTTTTTTTAAAAGCATAAAGATAAAAAAATAATTAATAAATAAAAGGGGATAGGGGATGTGGATGGGTATATTTTTTTCTATACGGGGAATCCCCGACCTGTACCCGCACGAGTGACGGACCGTGATCAGAGATATTATATATCACGCGGGTACGAATACGGGTATTGACATTCCCGCCTTATATCCGACCCGTTGTCATCCCTACTCATTAGCATAATCCTTCAATTTATTTGTTACGATTTTCTGACGTATGATTTCTAATATCGGTAAAGTAGACTTGTAATTTTTACAACAGAAGTTTAAGATGAAATTTACAGTCAATTAAATTATCATTTAAGGAAAATCTCTCGATCACTCATTAAATTAGGGACATTGACTTTATTTTTATTAGTGTTATTACCATTTTATTATTTTAAAAATTTATAAATAACAAATAGATATAAGAAGTGTGGAAAGTATGGTGTCATTAAACAGTAATAAACATGCAAATCAAATAGATTAAATAACCAAAAGTATATCTAGATGCAAAACCCTAAAACCAGAAAAACTTCAAGACAAACCTGGAAATCAAGTTTACAGATTCAATCCAAGTCGAGATCTCTCTGTCCTTAAGAACTTATTGGCCCCGTCACATGTGCTCTACGGATTCGAATTGCCAACGTTCTCCCAGGATAACTTGGATACTTCTTGTTCAAGGAGCACTCCTTAACAAGTATGCGAAATCAGAAAATGGTGGATCTCTCTCTCAAAAAACAAAAGAAAACAGACACTGCCTTTTAAAACAGGATATTATTATTGTATATTTTTATATTTCATTTGGAATAAAAGCATCCTTTTATAAGGCTTGGAGGGGTGCCAAAAAGGCACCCATTGGGGTGGGTTGCAACCCTCCAAGGATTGTAACCTCCCATACACCACTTGAAAATCCCAATGTAATACATATACATATCATTATAATGAATTTTTGAGGAATTTACAACAATCCCCCACAATTCTTCAAATATTCATTCAGGCACGTGAGAGAGATACCGTGAGCTAAAGCTGCATCGAAATAGGTAGCTTTCGCCTTGAACCTTTCCTAGTGAATGAAAATCAGATTTACTTGGCAAACCAGTGACCCATAGTCTTGAACTGTTCTGCCGTTGGTGCAAACCAAGACAATTGCCAACACACAGCTTTAATTCGACCATTTTCCGTTCTACGGTTGTGTTCATTTCGGCCCTGAACAACGATCATGGATTCATCAAGCACTTTAGGGTAACCCGCCTTTAAAGGTTCCCATGGAAGCGGCCTCACTTCTTACTTGAAATAGGTGATCTACTATGAAGATGTAATCTGTCTTTACCCCATTAGGACTCATCTTCTAATATAGTGATCATTAAAAGCCTTAGCTTATCCTAACCAATGACAGACAGCACTCAGCGTCATTATCGGAATGGGAAAGAGTACAAAACTCTTCAGTGCTTGTTTTGAATTGCACAAAGTTTATGTTGTCCCTTTTGAACCTAGATCTTGGGATCTCCAGTCAACTAGGTTGGGTTTCCACAGTGACAATTCTTAGATTATAGGCTTCAAGCCCATTCCCTTCGATGACTTCTAAACTTGCTCTCTAGGTAAACCTTTAGTTAGTGGATCCGCTCGGTTTTCCTTCGACTTAACATAATCGATCGTTATTATGCCACTTGAGAGCAGTTGACGTATGGTATTGTGTCTCCGACGTATGTGTCGAGACTTACCATTATACATTGTATTTTGGGCTCTCCCAATTGCCGATTGGCTATCATAATGTATGCTGATCGCTGGCACCGGTTTGGGCCAACTAGGAATATCCTCCAGGAAGTTTCTAAGCCATTCTGCTTCTTCCGCTGTTTTGTCTAATGCTATGAACTCAGATTCCATAGTAGACCGGGCAATACATGTTTGCCTCGAGGATTTCCATGACACAGCTGCATTACCAAGTGTGAAAACAAATCCACTCGTAGATTTGGAATCCACCGTATCAGATATCCAGTTAGCATCGATGTATCCCTCTAGTACAACATGATATCTCTCGTAATATAGCCCATATTTTGAAGTTTCTCTCAGATACCTCAAAACTCTTACTATGGCTTTCCAGTGGTTGTGTCCTGGATTGCTCGTATATCGGCTAAGCCGATTCACAGCTTGAGCGATATCAGGCCGTGTGCAATTCGTGAGATACATCAGACTTCCGATGATTCTCGAATACTCTAATTGCGATACGCCTGAACCAGTATTCTTTGATAGATGAAGAGTTAGGTCCACATGGGTTCTAGCCACATTTAGATCCCCTTTGATATATTTATCAAGTATCTTATCAATATAATGAGTCTGTGATAATATATATCCGTCTGATGTCCTAGAAATTTTAATTCCTAAGATCACATCAGCAATTCCCAAATCTTTCATAACTGAATCATTTCATGATTACTACCAATTATCAGCATATCGTCTACATAGAGACACACAATGACATCCCTTTGAGTTGATTTGGTGTACACACACTTATCACACTCATTGGTTTTGAACCCATTTGACAACATTTCTTTGTCAAATTTCTCATGCCATTGTTTTGGTGATTGTTTTAATCCATACAAGGATTTTACAAGTTTGCACACCTTCTGTTCTTGTCCAGGAACACTAAACCCTTCTGGTTGTTTTTCCATGTAATCTCTTCATCCAATTCATCATTCAAGAATGCCGTCTTTACATCCATTTGATGTATTCCAAGACCAAATATAGTTGCTATGGCTATGATATTCTTATCGATGTGATACGAGTCACTGGTGAATAGGTGTCAAAGTAATCAAGGCCTTCCTTTTGTCTATAACCTTTTATGACAAGTCTTGCCTTGTACTTATCTATTGATCCATCCGTTTTCATCTTCCTTTTGAATATCCATTTGTAGCCTAGTGGCTTACAACCTGGTGGAAGGTCAACCAACTCCCAAGTATGGTTCTGTAGGATTGAATCAATCTCACTGTTTATCGCCTCTTTCCAAAGAGGTGCCTCAGGAGAAGACATGGCTTCTTTATAGCTTTGAAGCTCATTTTCTAACAGGTAGGTCAGAAAATCGGGACCAAACGACTTAGACGTTCTAGCTCTTTTGCTACGTCTAGGCTCGATTGTCTCAGTATTAACACGTTTATCTGATTCTAGGTCAGCCTGATCACTGTCCTTGACAGAGTCAATTGTCCTTTTGAGAGACCCAGTTATTTGTCTTTCCTTACAAGGAAACGTCTCTTCAAAAAATATCGCATTCCTTGACTCAATTATCATATTTGGATTGATGTCAGGAATCTCCGACTTGTGTACCAAGAATCGATACGCACTACTGTTGTGAGCATATCCAATGAATATACAGTCAACAGTTTTGGATCCTATTCTAACCTTCTTAGGTTTAGGAACCATTACTTTGGCAAGACACCCCCACACTTTTAGGTATTTGTAGGAAGGTACGAAACCTTTCCACAATTCATATGGTGTCTTGTCCAGTCTTCTGTGAGGAAGCTTGTTTAGAACGTAGTTCGCGGAAAGCAAGGCTTCCCCCACAAGTTCTGGGGTAGACCCGAACTCGTCAACATGGCGTTCATAATTTCCTTCAACGTTCGGTTTTTGCGCTCCGCAATTCCGTTCTGTTGAGGAGAATAAGAAGCAGTGGTTTCGTGAATAATTCCGTGCACAGAACAATATTCACCGAATGGTGAAACGTATTCACCGCCTCTATCACTCCTGATTCTTTTGATTTTCTTGCCAAGTTGGTTTTCAACTTCGTTCTTATAGTGTACGAAGCTCTCAATTGCTTCAGCTTTGCTTCTCAGCAAGTACACATAACAAAATCTTGTGCTGTCATCGATAAAAGTGACAAAGTACTTTTTACCGCCTCTTGTTTGCACAATATTCATATCACATACATCAGTATGTACAAGTTCTAGCGGTTCAGAACTGCGTTCTATAGAATGAAATGATGTTCTATGCATTTTTGCTTCAACACATGCTTCACACTTATGTTGGCTATCAATTGCAAATTTAGGTATAAGGTCCATGTTAATTAATTTACGCATGGTATCATAATTAACATGTCATAACCTCCCATGCCATACATTTTGTGACACAATAATATAAGCAGACGAACTAGCTTTATTAATAGCACGATTAACAGTCATTACATTTAGCTTGAAAAGACCCTCAGTTAGGTATCCTTTTCTTACATACATATCATTCTTAGTCAATACAAACTTGTCAGAAACAAACACAAGCTTAAAACCAGCCTTACTAAGAAGAGAGCCAGAGACCAAGTTCTTCCGAATATCTGGAACGTGCAGTACATTCTTCAATGTTAGCTCATTTCCGGATGTCATCTTCAGAACCACTGTGCCTTGTCCAACCACCTGAGAGGTAGACGAGTTTCCCATAGTCAGATGATCTCCGCCATCGACCTTCTGGTACATGGAAAACATCTTACTGTCTGCACAGATATGACGAGTAGCCCCAGTGTCTACCCACCATTCTCTCGGATTCCCAACTATGTTGGCTTCGGTTACCACTGCTGATAGTTCCATCCCTGAGATATCATCAGTCAGCTGCTTACCTTCAGTGACATGTGCCTCATTTTTCTTTTTCTTGCCCTTGTCCTGAGACTTATTGTTTCTGCAGTCCTTTGACATATGACCGCTCTTTCCACAGTTGTAGCATTTTCCCTTGAACTTCTTGTTCCCAGAGTCAGCTCCACTGTTCTTTCTCTTTTTGCTACCCTTTACACCTTCAATGATGTTGGCCTTAGACTCCAGAGTCTTGTAGCTGGCCTTCTCGGACATCCTGTTGTCCTCCTCGATTCTCAATCGAACACTGAGGTCTTCAATGCTTATCTGCTTCTTTTTGTGTTTCAGATAGCTCCTGAAGTCCTTCCATGATGGAGGCAACTTTTCAATTATAGCTGCAACTTGAAACATCTCACAGAGTTTCATTCCCTCATCCAGTATTTCATGAATGATCAATTGCAGTTCACCCAATTGAGACATCACCGTCCTTGAATCTACCATCTTGTAGTCCAGGAACCTACCCACGACAAATTTCTTTTGTCCGGCATCTTCGGTTTTGTACTTCTTCTCGAGATATTCCCAGAGAACCTTCGCAGAAGTCATGCCTTGGTACACATTGTACAGGGTATTGTCAAGACCACCCAAAAGGTAGTTCTTACATAAGAAGTCTCCAGACATCCAAGTCTGTTCTCGCTCTTCCTTGGCCAATTCAGATTCACCCTCCACAGGACCCGGAGGATCTTTGAGGAATTTAGCCAACTGGAGAGTTGTCAGGTAGAACAGCATTTTGCTCTGCCACTGTTTGAAATTTGCCCCACCAAATTTCTCCGGTTTTTCTCCGTGAGAGACCGGTACCGTGATATTTCCGCTAGCCATTTGTAACTGGAAATCAACAAGGTTCAATTAGTCTACGAAAGACAAATCGCACAACGATCAACGAATGATCTTGTTCAAAGTGATATACTAGGTAGTCACTTGTTGTTCTATTGGACGAAAGTTCCAATAAACACAAGTCCTTGAATTTCAACTAGAGATACCTTAGGAAAATTGAATGAACGAATATTCTTCAAACACTTTTTCCAATAGGATCTTTTAGTAATTCAAAACCCAGACTTACACTTTTCCAATAGCACAATTAATACGATAAGTGTAGATATATATAGGTCAATCAAGATTGGATGGAATTACTTGTGCAAAATTACACTATAAATTCTCAACCAATTATGCAACAACCAATCAATTTCAACTTTATCACTATGTGTATGCTTGTGATAATTGAACAACTTAATAATAACTTAAATCTATACTACCAAGATTAATGTGTTTACAATATATGATTAACCAAGTTAATATTAATTAAAGCTTGCAGTTTATGATACTTCCAGGACAAATTCGTTAGTGTCACGTTCGTATCTACGTTCGAACGAGACTGTCCAATGTGTGTGCGTTCGTGTTGCGTTTGACAACGCGTTCGAACGAATTGTTTCCAGAGAGTTCACGTTCGAGTAGCGTTTGATAACGCGTTCGAACGAAATGATTCCAGAGAGTTCACGTTCGTATAGCGTTCGAGAACGCTTTCGAACGGAATGATTCCAGAGAATTTGCGTTCGAGTTGCGTTTATGACGCGTTCGAACGTTCTTAGGCAGAAGGCTTGCGTTCGAGTTGCGTTTGAAGACGTGTTCGAACGTTCTTACGAAATTTCAGATTTTAAGCCTTCGCGTGCGTCGGGCGTTCGAACGCCCTACGGGTTTTTCATGCACAGTCCAAATTTTTTCAGAAAATATTCAAACCCTAACATGCGAATTACTATCTAATAACACTAGAGCAATAAGTTCTTAAAATTGTGGAAAGTATGGTGTCATTAAACAGTAATAAACATGCAAATCAAATAGATTAAACAACCAAAAGTAGATCTAGATGCAAAACCCTAAAACTAGAAAAACTTCAAGACAAACCTGGAAATCAAGTTTACAGATTCAATCCAAGTCGAGATCTTTCTGTCCTTAAGAACTTATTGCCCCCGTCACAGGTGCTCTACGGATTCGAATTGCCAACGTTCTCCCGGGATAACTTGGATACTTCTTGTTCAAGGAGCACTCCTTAACAAGTATGCGAACTCAGAAAATGGTGGATCTCTCTCTCAAAAAACAAAAGAAAACAGACACTGCTTTTAAAACATGATATTATTATTGTATATTTTCTATATTTCATTTGGAATAAAAGCGTCATTTTATAAGGCTTGGAGGGGTGCCAAAAGGGCACCCATTGGGGTGGGTTGCAACCCTCCAAGGATTGCAACCTCCCATACACCACTTGAAAATCCCAATGTAATACATATACATATCCTTATAATGAATTTTTGAGGAATTTACAACAAGAAGTATTAAAGTGTAATTACTATTATATTTTTATAAAAAATATATTCTATTACTAGTATATTATATTTTACCATAAAATGTATTGAGAAAATGTCCCAAAGAGACGTGACTTGGTGGTGTAGGGCTTATGATATCATATTGAAGTCTTAAGTTTGAATCCAGTGAGTGCGTTTCTTGTAAGAGTCTTGGACAGTCAATGATTTTACCTGCTCTGCTTAAGCCCAAAATATGTGATTTAACGGTGAGATTTTCAACGATTTCACTATAGTAAGTATTGATGTGTAATATTTTACTACTAGTAGTAAGTATTGATGTGTAATATTTTACTACTAGTAATGGAATGTAATTTTTATAAATATATAATAGTAAAATACATAATTTTGTAAAGATATAATAATAAAATATTACAACTCAATATTTTTTTATAGTTATTTCTATATATATATATATATACTTAGGTTAAAATATAATTTTTTTTAAAAAAAATACGAGCAAATAATGGAGGAGAAATAAAAAGTAACGCGGAGGTCATTTGGAGTTGAAAAAAAATGACAGACTGGATGGTGGTAGTTCGCCAGTAGAACCAACGCGCGGAGTCGGAGGTGGTAATTACTGAACCAATTCGAAAAATGGCATCGTCGTCAGCTACAACAGCGGTTAGATCGTGGAGAACGGCGTTTCTGACTCTGAGAGACGAAACCTCAAGCTGCGGTTGTCCCTCAATTGGCCAACTTCTTCACAATCTCATATTCTCTAATTCACATTCTCTCATCTACGCTGCCTCCGACCTCCCTCCTCACGAGGTATTCCTTCACTCTTCTACTCGATTATGTTTATATATGTAAATATAAATACACTGAAATTTTGTTCTGCACACAGGTCACCTCCGATTTGTTGTTTTTGCTGGAATTGGTTGCCAATACTCCCAGGGACGGAGAAGATTCTAATATTACGTTTGCCAACACTTGCCACCTGGTATGCTTTTGCTCATTTTTTTTTATTCATCTCTATTGTTGTTTTAATTTTTCCTGAATGTTATTGTTCTCGTCTGTTGCAGATTCACAATATATCTCAATGCGTTTCCTTTGAATTTAACTCGTCTTCCTTTAATCTCATCCTTAACTCTTTCCAAAGCATTATTGGTGTTTTATTGGTCAAGGCTGGTACTAAAGCTGTTATTTTGTCAAGTGCCACTAGATTCAAACCTATTATAGAATGCCTGGAGACTACTAGGTATATATACTGTTTCGTCTCTAATAATCTATCGTCATTTTAGTACGTGTACCCTATTGCTTATTCCTTTGAAACGGATTGTGACACTCCCGGGCATGATTTATTTATTCTCCCAGACTTCTTACCGGTGTATATCAGGGGAAATTCTCGCCACTAGAAAATGTTCAATTAGTGAAATTCCTTCTCCATGTCCTTGGATGCTCTCACTCTGAGTTCGTCTCCCTGTATAACTCAAGTGCCAACCAAAGGTTTTGTGCTGAAACTGGGAAGAGGTTACCTAGATACACTAGTTTATGGGAAGTGCAGACTCTTGCCTTTACTATGCTTGGTGAAGCATTCTTAAAGGCTGGATCTTCTTTTCCTGTTGTCATTTGGCAGTCAACAGTTGAGGTATGCATACTCCTTTGCATTTGCTCATGTTCATAAAAGCATGCGGTTACATGTGTAAGCCCATTTGTGTGTTTTGTGAGTTAGGTTCTTAGAAAAGTAATGGATGTCATTGCATCTAAAAGTGTGCTTGGAGAAGACAGCCTGTTGTCCAGGTAACATTTCTGTTAGAATCCCTAAGATATTGTTAGAATCATAATCATAATCATCTAAATATATGATTATGATTCTACATATATCTAAGATATTGTTATATAATATTGAGATATGATTATGTAATCTTAATGATTATTAGTATATTTAGTTTCTATATTTAACATGATGTAATGCTTATGTGAGGGCATGTCTCTTGTAATTCTAAGTATCCAGAATTATAGAATTATCTTATTTCTTTACATGGTATCGGAGCCAATCTATCTCTGGGTTTTGTGATTCTGTGTCTGGTTTCTCTCTTTTAGTGTCATTATTCAAGTCGGCTCGTGGGGAACACGTGCCACTTTATGAGCGTGAACCTCATGCGTCGCATCTTCTTCGGCAGTCTTGACAACATCGACGACGACGAAATACTAAAACCTTGCTGGCCGTTCGTTCATTTGACTCTTTTCTGGATTTCCTGTCGTGGGGTGATTTGACAAGTTTTCTTTAAATGTTTTGTATTGTTCTGGAATGCTTTTAACTTTTGAGGCTTTTTTTCCTAGAATATTTCAAACTTCTCACTTTGTATTTTCCTACAATGTTCAACCATCCAAACCTTCACATTGTTCCCGCTGTGCATTCTTTGGTGGCGTTAAAACATTCAAGTCACCGTATATGTTCCTGCTGTACATTTTCCAATGGTGCTAAGACACCATAGTCTCTCTGTGGTCTTGTATTGGTTTCATCTGTAACAAGCTTGGTGCATATGATAATATGTTTCGGCTTGAGGGGGAGTGTTAGAATCCCTAAGATGTTTTTAGAATTATAATCATAATCATCCAAAGATATGATTATGATTCCACATACCTCTAAGATATTGTTATAAAATCATTGAGATATGATTATGTAATCCTAATAGTTATTAGTATATTTAGTTTTTATATTTAACTAGATGTAATGCCCATACGAAGACATATCTTTTGTAATTTTACGTATTCAGAAATATAGAATTGTCTTATTTCTTGACAATTTCCTTCTCCTCTCTGAAAAAACAAAGAGAATTAACACCAGAAGATTGCTTCTTTTGATCCATTTATATAAAATATATTTAACTTTGGAAATGGTGGTGTTTCCTTGGAGCAGGTTTTATTCCTCTCTCCTGAATTGTCTTCATCTGGTTCTTACAAATTCGAAAATTTTCCCTATCTGATCACGTGAGTTTATTTATTTGAGTTTTAATGGTTCCTGTCTAGTTATTTATATTTGTTTCCAGCTATTTTCTGTACATTTTCTGAGTTAAAATGTTACTGCAGGTGTCTGGTTTTGTAACAACATTAAGATTGTTCTTTGTTTATGGCCTTAATAGTAGACCACAACTTACGTCTCCAGCTATTGGTCATAATGAACAAGGTGGAGTGAGCCTTAATTTCTATTCAGAAGAACCAAAAAAGAAAGGTCGTATTCCATATAGGCCTCCCCACTTGCGCAAAAAGTACAGTGAATCTTCCACTGTGGATTTTATTTTATCAGATTCGGATTACAGTGACAATGATGGATCACTTAAAGATACTGATAGTGTTCAAGGTTCTAAGGTTAGAGTAGCTGCACTTGTCTGCTTGCAGGTAAGTTCACAAAACCATTGTTTCATGCTTTGACCCAATCTCTTATGTTCTTATAATTCAATGTTTTGTCGATACATTTCTAAATAGTTTTTGATTGTCAAAGTTCACATTTATATGAACAGTGGAAAATTGCTATTTCTGGATTGTTTTACATGTCCTAGTTTTTGGTAGTTCTCCAGGATGTCCAGGTTTTTGTGGACAACTTCTTCACCTCATCGTAAAACGTTCTATTACTAATTCATTTTCTTTTCTTTTCCTTGATGAAGGATCTTTGCCAAGCTGATCCCACATCATTTACTACCCAATGGACAATTCTTTTGCCGACTACTGATGTATTAAGACCTAGGTGAATTATTATCCTTCCATTTCATTGATTCTATGTTTGGTTTCTTTTCAATTTCCTTCACAAAGTTTTCTTATCTTTCTGATTATCTTATGTTGCTTGCTTATTAGCAGGAAGTTTGAAGCGACTCTAATGACATGTTTGCTGTTCGATCCTTATTTAAAGGTGTAGAGAAGAATACTTTTGTTTTTACTTGATAAAGACTTTACAAGACATAACTTTATATAACTATAAAAATACAATATCTTAGGAAAGAAAATATTGAGTTATAAATACTAATTATACTAATTATTATAGTAATCATACTAATTATTGTTTTCCTAATTCCAACACTCTCCCTCAAGCTGGAGCATACATCCTGACAATATGATTGGAGGCGATATGTAATGCTGCCTGGTTGTCACAAATTAGCTTCATTTGTGCTCCTCCTCCAAAATTTAATTCTTGCAACAACTGTTTCAACCATACCAGCTCGCATGTTGCTAAGGCCATAGCTGTATATTCGGCCTCTGAACTAGACCTGACAACAACTTGCTTCTTACTTTTCCAGGATATGAGATTACCTCCAATCAGAACACAATAACCTGTAGTAGAGCGTCTATCTGACGGAGAACCCACCCAATCTGTATCAGAATAACTAATTATCTGAGTATGCCCCTTATCATCATATAGCAGACCTTAGCCTGGTGCTCTTTTAACATATCTAAGAATCCGTACAACGACATCAAGGTAGTTAAAGGCGAGAGGCTCACCGAGGAGATCAGAGCCAGAAAAGCGAGGCGCGAGGCGAGGGGCGAGAGGCGCACGCCTCACAGACACGAGGCGCACATCTATTAATAATAATTTTAAATTTGTAATATATGCATTATTTACTTGTAAATGTAAAAAAATAATAAATAGATAGTAATTTTTTCATATATAGTCTACTTTTATATTAAATATACTCGTCAAATTCATAATACTTGACAATATGCATAATTAAAAAACTTCAAATTCAAGAAAAAATGATAATTATAATTTAATTTTCGGCCCAAAAAAAAAATTCAAAGATCAAAATCAGAGAAACGGAGAACAAAATAAAAAAAAAACAGAGGACAAAATCAGCGATTACTCAAAGTAAAAGCAAAAACACAAGTATATAACCTTCCATTCCAATTTCACCTTAAAAAAAAAAAACAGAGGACAAAATCAGCGATTACTCATGACTGATGAAGAAAGATTAATAGAAGAAAATAAGAAGAAAGGTGAAGAAAGAAGAATAGAAGAAAGAAGAATAGAAAAAAAAAAACAGAGGACAAAATCGTGCGTACCTCAGCGATTACTCGGCGGTGGTGGAGTCGTCGGAGGTGGTGGAGTCGTCGGCGGTGGAGTCGTCGGCAGTGGAGGAGAGGGCCGGCTGCAGTGGAGGCTGAAACTTCTCACAGGCTGAGGTACGCACGTCGCAAGTAGCAGATGAGGAATTAGGGTTTTTGAAATTTCCTTAAATACCAATTGATTCTCCATGATGCGCACGCCTCTAGCGCTTCTCGCCTCAGCGCGCCTCATGCGCTTCATGTTGCATCGCCGTGCCTCAATGGAATCGCCTCGCCTCAGCTCCGTCGATGCGCAAAGTCCAGCGCCTCATGCGCCTCTCGCATCAAGGCGCCCCTCACGTCGCCTTTAACAACCATGAACGACATCCCAAATTCCCAATGACTGGCAAGGGGTTTGTAGAAACTGACTAACCACACTTACAACAAAAGAAATATTCGGTCGCGTTATTGTAAGGTAGTTTAGCTTCCCAACTAATCTCTTGTATTATCTAGGATCATCTAGTGGTTTTCCGATTAGCTTCCTATACTCTTCGTGATTCTCCAACGGCTCCCCCTCTTTTGGTAGGAGTTTAACATTGGGATCCATATGTGTGTCCACCGGTCTTCAATTTAACATACTAGTCTCCTGAAGAATATCCAATGCATACTTTTTTTGGGAAATAGCTACATCAGAGTTAGATTGTGCTACCTCTATGTCAAGAAAGTACTTGAGTCGTCCTAAATCCTTAGTCTGGAAATGATTAAATAGGTGTGTTTTTAGCTCCCGAATACCCTCTTGATCACTTCCAGTGATGACGATATCGTCCACATAAACTACTAAGTAGATGCAGTTGCTATTAAAATGACGGTAGAAAACAGAGTGATCAGCTTCACTACGAATAATTAGTAGTTTACAACATTATAAAATATCTATATATCATTAGTATATAAAGCGGTAGCCTTACTCTATAACTTGTGGTAAGTCTTATAGGGTCGGAACATGACAAGAAGTTTAGAATCAATGGACTGCCATAAGAGATTACATAATTGAGCATCAAGCTTCTTCCAAGACCTGCGCTCAGCTTCACGTATAGAATCCTCACTGGAGGTCAAATGATCTTCACATGCTTGCCCCATAAACCATAATTCAACTGAAGCCGACCAAGAAACATAATTTATAGAGCTAAGTAACTTATCAGTTGTAATAACAGGAGAACCAGAAAGAGTTGGGACGAAGGCACCTGATTTAGGCAAGATCGGAGCTCGAGGGTGAGTGTCGTCTTTTGACGGGCGATCCAAAGGTAATATCTCGAAAAAACCTGAGCAGAGCACGGAAGCAGGGGCTGGAGGCAAGCTGCGGATCGTGGCACACACGTGCATGGGAGATGGTGACACATGGGACGCACGCGTAGAAGGTGAAGACGCGCGTGAGAAGGGCTGCGGCGGAGCAGTGCACGGCAAGGGTAGATCGACAACCTCTGAGGGAAATGGTGGTGGTGGTTTGTGGAAAAAAGTTGCGGAAGTGGTGGTGGGTAAATCTAGGGTTCCGACGGTATTTTGGGAAAAACAGTGAGAGAGACGCCAAAGGAGGAAACCGACGGCGGAATGGAGACCAGCGGGCAGCGGCTGACAAGGAGTTGGAGGATGCCAGAGGTGTCGTTGGACGCAACGCGTCGGAACAGTAACGTCGGCGGTGGGCTGGCGGCAGTGTCGCAGGAAAAATAAAAAGTGACGCTATGATCAACCTACTGATACAATGTAGAGAAGAATACTTTTGTATTTACTTGATAAAGACTTTACAAGACATAGCTTTATATAGCTATAAGAATAACTTATACAATATATTAGGAAAGGAAATATTGAGTCATAAATACTAATTATACTGATTAGTTTAGTAATCATACTAATTATTGTTTTCCTAATTCCAACAAAAGGTAACGGTTCCTTTATGTGGGTAGGATTTGGCATAGCTTAGTTGTCGTTGGTCTATTTTTGCTATCTATTCTAGACCCATTGTTCTTTTAACTTAGTTTCTTGTGTTTTGCTACATGAATTGTAATTTGTAAATTGTAATTTTTTCATTTTTTATTCTAATTCATTTACTGCTGTTTCTATGCATCTTTTCTTCATTAATGATATTACATGAGTGATGCTTCTACCTTACATACGCTACATTGTGGTGCTTAGGTACGGGTGGCATCTGCCTCAACTCTGGCAGTCATGTTGGACGGACCTTCAACTGTATTTCTGCAGGTAGCAGAATACAAGGAATCTATCAAATGTGGATCCTTCATGCCACTCTCAATTTCTCTTGGACGTATACTAATGCAACTTCATAATGGTACTTCCAATTTGTTGTGTTTTCTGGTTCAGTCAATTTGGTGTCAATAGTGGTTCATTTAATGCTTTCTGTCACACTTCTTGGGTACTTTTGCATGTTTGATTTTTTACTTTGCTTCTGATCTATGTGGATGTAGGTATTATATACTTAATCCAACGTGAAAGTCATGATAGATTGCTGGCATCCTTGTTCAAAGTTCTCATGCTTCTGATATCATGTACACCGTATGAATACTTTGTCTCGTAGAATCTCATGGTTATTAAATCTTCAGTTTTCCATAATTGAAAAATTTAAAGTTCTCTGATCATGTATGCTGTTCTAATTAGATAATTCTTGTCCCTTGGACTGTGCTGGATATTCCCACCATCTGAAATTTTTTGGTTTGCCTTTTTGTCTTCTGAGAAACTGTTGTGCATGTACTTATATTATTTCCTTTTTCCGTCTTTTTACTATTATTCTACAGATACTCAAGAATGCCCGGAGAGTTGATGCTGACAGTAATCACATCTCTAAGAGCAAGGATCGAAGAAGGATTTCCGTTAAAAAACGATCAAACTGGTCTTTTGGTTAGTATTTATTTACTATCTATTTTTTTTTTTTTGGGGGGGGGGGGGGTTGGAGGTTGTAATGTAAATGAGCAGGATAATATTACAGATTACCTGCAATCCAGTGTTATATTATATTATCCTGTATTGTAGTAGGCATTACACGACTCTATCTATTACACCATTACCCTGCACTGTTGCTATGAATTGCAGTATAGTTTTATCATCGAACAAGTTTACTCTTACCATTACAACTTGATGAAGACTTGACAATTCAGAAAATCTGTCTTAAGCCTATTTATCTCAGGATACCTTGCTAGACAACTGAATTAACCCCAAAAACACACCATTCAGTTCTTGTACGTTTCTACTTTTAAAGAGAACATTTAATAGATACAATGTGGGCCTTCAAATATGATCTATGTTTACCAATAATAGCTTTCTGACAGGTTGCTGCTATTAGCTGCTTAACAGCAGCTCTATCTACCTCACCTGCCCCGCCGCAAGTGAAAGAAATGTTTTTGGGGGAAATATCAGCAGGTTAGCTTTGTTTGCATCACGTGTTATTGTTGTTACTTTATGGCTTTGGCGAAATACAACTGCTATGTTCTAGTCGAAAGCTTTTAACTATTCTTACTGGGCTCTTTTTGTTTTGTTTTTTCTTTCAATTTTTGGTTTTCCATGTCCCTGTGGATGGGCCAAAAAGTTTCTATATTTTCAATTGTGTCCTTTCTGCAAGTGCAGCCTTTTTTTCCTGTTCTTTAATTGATTCTTATCTACTTCGGTTCTTATGCTTCTAGTTGTTTTTTTTTGGGGTTTATGATATCTGGAACTCTGATTGTGTGTGGATGTATAGACAAATACTATGAGGGCTTGGCAATTTGTTCTATGATTGGTTTCCTTCTATTATGAATATCCAGAAAGGTGCAGGGAATACTTACATATATGTTGTTTGCTTTCTGAAGTTTGTGTGATGTTGATTAATCTTGCATGGATGCAGCAATATACATATTCTTTTTGAATTGGTCTTATGTTCTGTTTTTGCTACCTTCCCTTGTGGTTTAAATGTTTCTATAATTCAAATTGTTATTTACGAAAATTTTTGAAGTGCTTTTCAGGTTCTGTTGAGGTTGATAAGAGGTCGGGTGTACTTATTACATTGCTTCAATGTTCAGAACAACTAGCAACCCCAGTAATATGTTTTGAGTCTCTTCAGGTAATATTTCAAATTTTCAATTAGTCTAGAGATATTTAACTTGTTTTGCTTAATTTATGTAATGAGGTATAGTTGGTGTATTCTCCTCTATTTTTGAAAACTCAAAATTAGCATGTTAAATTGTATGCCATGAAGATTACTCTGTACATCATTTGGAAGGTAAAAAGCTGCAGATTTAGGAAGATCTTGATGACTCATTCCATCATTTTTAACCTATGGAGGCAGAATCAGTATTTTGATAAAATGGGATATTTGTGTAATAGGATATAAAACTCTTTGTGGGATTGATTCCAACAGGGAAAAAAATATTAGTGCTATGGTAAACCATGATTTGAGTGCGTGGGTTGTTCTTGCACTCTTCAATGTTGTGCTTCAATAGCAATTCTTTTGGCCATGTGTTGATCTGTTCTGTTGATCACACTGGAGACATAAATGGGGAATTTTGAAGATCTCTTACAAAATTTTGTTGCTCTTAGAGAACTGATATTTTGTTGTACAAATATTTATCTTTATGAATTACAAAAATATGTGGTGCAGGCCCTCAGAGCTGTTTCACACAATTACCCTAACTTAATGTCATCATGTTGGCAACAAGTGTCCACCATTGTTTTCAAAATTTTAAAAGCAGCTAGTCTAGAAGTTCCTGTAAAGGCATGGAAGGGACATGTTGGAAACACTGCTGGGTTTATTGGGGAAAAAGTCATTACAGCTGCAATCAAGGTACTGTCTTTGTTTCCCTAGGTTTAAATCTCTTTTATAAACCTCCAGAGGGACAGTCTTGTGGGTTCATTATGAAAGATATCTTTTCATCTTTGAGGTTAACTCTGCGTTTGGTTTAAATGCTTCAAGTAAGCTTTGATATTTCAACTTTTTCTGCCTGAAAAAGTAGTAGCAACATAATATTGTGCTACTACCTCCATAATGAAATCCAATTTAAATCCTTTTTCTATTTGGATATCGCACATTCTCAAGTTTTGATGTCCAAGATTTTCATATTAATTCTGAGTTGAGTCAATAAAATATAGTTTGTGGTTATATTTTGAAATTTTGAATATCATTAGTTGTCATGTCTAAACGCATCTATGAGAATGGTTCTCATATACGGCTGATAAGATTTTAGTTTTTGGTGCTCAGTAGTTGCGTGCACTGTGATTACTGGTTTTTTCCCCTTCTGTATTTATTTTATCGGCTTCTTATTCTCAATGCCATCCTGCACATGGGATTTTATTATTCGAATTGAGGCACGCCTCGAGGCGTGCGGCCGGCTCACCTTGTTTTATGAGCCGGGATGCCTTGGTGACGTGAGGCGGTTGCCTCGGATCGGGGTGTCCCAAGTCGGTTCGACTCGGTAGCCCCAATCCAAAACAAGATTTTTTAAAAAATAAAAAATATAAAAATATAAAATGGGGAGCTGAAGTCGGGATTCTCACTCCCAACTTCAGCTCCCATATTTTCAAACACCTAGCAAAACAACACAAACTTAAAAAATCCATTGAAACCCTAATCATCAATTACATCTTCGATTTCTTCATCTAAATCATCAATTATCAACTCAACCAAGTCTATCAAGCTTATCTTCACCAATTCCATCTTCAATTTCTTCTTCAAGGTTAGTTTTCAATTTTTTGGTTTCTTATCTGTGTTTTTGGTTCTGTTTTTAGATCTTTTTTATTATTTTTTATTTTTTCCTGTTTTGTTTTACCTTTTTTCTTTTCTGTTCTGTAATGTTATGTTCTTTTTTTATCCTGTTCTGTTCTGTAATTTTTGTTTATGTTCTGTTCTGATTTTTTTTTGGCTGTTCTGTATTTTTTATTTTGGTGCATGTGTTGGTAAGTGATCTCTATAGTTATTTGTAATGCTACATTAAGTTTTGGTATTTGTTTCTTAAGTAATATTTACATTTGTGATTATTTTTAGTTGTTTAATGATGGCATATTTATAGATTAGTTGTCATTTTCTTTTATTATGAACTTGTTTTGTTTTGATGATGATTTTTATTTATGTTTAAGTTGGTATTGATGTGTTATGGATGCTTTGAGTTTGATGATTTCATGAATTTTTAATTTTATTTTATATTTTCAATTTTTTCCCGTGTTTGGAATTGAGGCTACCGTCTCGACTGCCTCGAGGCTGTCCGCCTCACCTCAATCAGGGGATCGCCTCGCACCGCATACCGAGTTTTCGAACGTTGGGGCGTACAAAACAACCCTTTCCATGTAAAGATCCTCAATTGGAGTGGTCAAATGTACAATTGTTGTATTTCTCCTCTCTCTTGAAGATGTTTGGAGGAATTATTGCTCTGCGTTTTTATTCTTGATGCCTTTTCTTTCTTATTGTTGTGTTTGATGAATCAGTAATCACTTATACTTTTTCATATTTTTTCCAGGTCTTGGATGAATCTCTTCGGGCAATATCTGGATTTAAAGGAACTGAAGATCTTTTAGATGATAAATTACTGGATACTCCATTTACTTCTGATTGCATAAGAATAAAGAAGGTGTCATCAGCTCCACTATATGAGCAGGAGAGTTTAGAAGATATAAAAGCAGCAGCAAAAGCTTTTCAGTCGGGAAGTGAGCAGTGGTCTGAGACAATTGAGAAGCATATGCCACTTATTTTACAGCATACTTCTGCAATGGTTGGTTAGAGACTTTTTTCCAAGCAGCAGATTTCTTTTATACCTTTGGTTTGAATATCTTTTTGGAGTTTTTATCATGACTATATTAAGTCTTCAAGGCTAGATCAAAATCTAGAATGTCTAGCGAGTGAATTATAGTTATCTTATTTCCTGGCTTTGTCATTACTGGTAAGAAATGTTTTCACTTGTCAATGGAAGTATATTATTATTATTGCTGTTGATAAGAAACTTAAATGACACATTAAATTTGTTCGGCATTGGATGGCAAGTGCTCAATCTAGTAATTTTACCTGAAATTGAGATTGATGCTTCTCTTCTTTTTCTAGCCTATATATAGCCCTGAATTATTTTTCTCTCTTCAAGGTGAGAACTGCATCAGTTACTTGTTTTGCGGGTATTACTTCTTCTGTATTCTTCTCTTTTGTGAAAGAGACACAAGAGTTCGTTATATCATCCTTAGTAAGTCTTTGACATATACTTAAATTTAAGTTTGTTCTTCTTCAGCATGGACAATAAAACTTTTGTTTCCCCCCTCAAATTGGGGTTTATGCATGACCTTTGTAGATTGATTCTGCTTTACATGATGAGGTTCCTTCGGTTAGGTCGGCTGCTTGTCGTGCCATTGGTGTCATCTCATGTTTTCCACAAGTTTCTCAAAGGTGATTCTTGAATATCATTAAATGATTTACCCATAAAGAACTTGTACTTTTTGTAAAAATTAGGAAGTTAACTTACAAAGAACTTAAACTATATAGTGCAGAGATCCTTGACAAGTTTATCCATGCTGTTGAGATTAACATCCGTGATCCCTTAGCCTCGGTACTTCTTTATTATACTTTCTATTCAAGTTCTATTTTATATTTTTGTGAAGTTCATCTTTTATGTCTTTCTTAGCAAGTGAATATCACTTTTAATTTTCTCTCTCTCAGGTGCGTATTACAGCCTCCTGGGCTTTGGCAAACATTTGTGATTCTCTTCGCCACTGTATAGATGACTTTCCCTTTAAACCGTCTATAGGTGGGCTTAAAGAAACTAGAGTGGAGTTAAAAATTAACATATTCTATAAAAATCTTAGTTTTCTATTTCTAATTATTTTGTGTTTCTTTTAGACTCAAATGCAAACTCCCATTTGATGGAATCACTAACTGAGTGTGCTTTGCATTTAACAAAGGATGGAGACAAGGTAAACATTCAAAATGGCAAGACCGTTGTAATTAGCTTTTTACTCTAGTTGACACCTTTTTCATTTTACGCATGATTTGTTGCTGCCAGTGAGACAGACCTAATGTTGGCTTCTTTCTCTCTTGGGCTCTCTAGCTTGTCTATCTCTATAGTTGTCAGTCCAATGTACGTTGGCTGAATAGCATTATCTCTCTGCCAGTGTTTATATAATAGATTCTAATAACAGATAATCATAGTTTTAGACTTTTAGAATTACTTAAACTGTAATAGGAAATTGATACACATTAGTTCTGAGATGTATTATTTATTCAACCTTTTAAGTTGAGAAGCATAAATTTGCTATATCTGTATGAATATTGTACATTTCTGGAAGTCAGGAAGTCACTTTAGTAGAAAACTTTATGCCAGCCTTAGCAGATGTTATATTTTTGGGGACAATTTTATTTCATGCTAATTGCTCTGTATCAAAAATCACGAAATACATGATTTTTTATTTACTCTACAAAATCTTATTGCTTTTCCTTGCTAATGGAAATTTTTGACCACTTATATTTTGTTAGTGCTAGATTTGATTTTTAAGCAATGATTATATATTTACCCAAGTCTTTGTCAAATTCTTGTCACTTATTTTTTTAGATAAAATCAAATGCTGTGAGGGGTCTCGGAAATCTTTCGAGATTTGTTAAATATACGAGTTCAAACCATCCTGCCTCTTTGGGAGATTCATGTTGGCTGGAGAGAATGGTGCAATCATTTCTTTCTTGTGTCACTACTGGAAATGTTAAGGTATTACTTTCTAGTTTTTATTATGAAATAATGT
The DNA here is from genome assembly GCA_019454045.1 of Zanthoxylum bungeanum. NCBI lineage: Eukaryota > Viridiplantae > Streptophyta > Magnoliopsida > Sapindales > Rutaceae > Zanthoxylum > Zanthoxylum bungeanum. The sequence continues at coordinate 60,677 of SKCR01042190.1, forward strand.
TGCTAATTAGATTTGAATGGTTATGTATTCACATCATTTTCCTGTGTTCTCTTCATAAATGTGAATGTACATGTAACAGGTCCAATGGAATGTTTGTCACGCATTGAGCAATCTCTTTCTAAATGAGACATTAAACCTGCGAGACATGGATTGGTATGGCTTAAATGAATGTTCCTCTTTGCTTGGCTGAAGGCTGGGTATTTGCTCCTTTCTGTATTTATTCTTATATACTCATCAGTAAGGTAAAACTAACCAACCAAGTCGGTGCTTGGTATGCCTGTGCATTATGCAGTCTATGCAATTTGCTGACATTATGTTTGGTAAAATGCTTAACTGGAAATATTTGAATTGCTTGAACTAATTATGCTTTATATTATTGCATTTCGCTCTTATCCTTTCATAAATTGAGTTTTATAATTTTCACCTTTGAATGGATACTTGCACTGAGCTAGCTTTTCTTCTATTCCATGTCATCTGTGGTCTTGTAGTTTTGGGATTCTGTTCCTATGGTGGACACTATCAGTAGCTCATGACTCCTTGATGCATAATCTTTATACCTATGGATATTGAAAAGACATGACCAGCATCAATAAATTGACACATTTGTCTATTTATTGGATTTACTTGAAACTGATTTTGACTTAACGATGCATTTTGATGGTATTCTCTCCAGTCTTTGATTCTAGATTGAAAGTGTCCTATTTTCTATTGTGTCCATTAGTTTCAATTCTTTTTTCTGTTTCATATTTGCAAAATTAAATATGTTGTTTCTGCTAAATACTAAGTCGTTTCTTGTATTTTGGTTCTCTGTTTCATATAATCTACTATTTGGTCAGTTGTATATTTACTTAACCTGGACATTCTCTGTTTCAATTTATCGTGCTACTTGCGTAAGTGCGTTATTGATATGATAATAATTATGTATATGAACCTTTTTTTGGCAGGGCCCCATCTGTTTTTAGCATTCTTTTATTACTACTGCGTGATTCTTCCAATTTTAAGATCAGGATACAGGCTTCTGCTGCGTTAGCTGTGCCATCATCAGTTTCTGGTTAGTACTAGGATGTTTCCATTTCCAGTTATTACAATCAAAGCTAATTTTGGTTTGTTTGTCTTGACAACTCGACAATGACTTCTGCAATTATCAATATCTTTCAACTTAGTCTCATTTAAATGCAACTTTAGCATCAGTTGATAAACTTCTCTGTGCGTCAGTTGTGCATAGTACACTGTTTGTGGTTTTTGTTCTCAGGCTTTCCACTGCCATTCAAATTCTACAACTGGATATTATTGTTCCTCATGTTCTTATTATCTGGTTTATGCAGATTATGGGAAATCATTCTCAGATGTTGTCCAAGGGCTGGAGCATATACTGGAGAATTTAGGTGCAGACCAAATTTCAGCACCATCAAGTTTCAAATATAGAGTTGCACTTCAGAAGCAGGTCAAGCTCCTAAATCATATGTATCTCGGCAGTTTGGCATCCTGTGTTATGAATTTTACATCCTGTCAATCTGTCATGCTTGGAAGATATGAATAAGATACTGAAATTAAAGTATAGAAAACATGGAATTTGATTAAGCAGAATTTTGAATATAAATGCTTATAGAATAGTGAATGGAACGTTTTACTCAATTTTCAGGTACATTATAAATCATCTCAACCAAGTGCCAATAATCTGGTTGGAGTGGAATACTAGAAAATTGCATTTGTGTTCTCTTATTCTGCCCTTGCTTCTGCGTCATAGAATTAAAACAATTGCTATTACGGTTAACCCTGTTCTTGTCCTTTTTTCTCCAAACTCTTATTTCTATAATTTTTTCCTGTTACAGTTGACCTCAACAATGTTGCATGTTCTTAGCCTTGCTTCGAGCTCTGATCACCAACCTCTGCAAGATTTCCTGGTGAAAGTAAGTGTTGATTTCTGCAAAACTACTTTAAATTGCCATCAAATATTGTGTTCATTGTTAAAAATGACTTCTTGTTTGCATTCAGATGTTTATAACTAATAAGTAGTGAAACTGATGGCACTTGTTCGTATTCTTGCCATGTGCGGTCCTATTTTAAAGAATTTGACTGGTTATACTGCTAATAGGATCAGTTACTTCTGTTCCAAGTTTTTCTACTCATTTTTGCTTTATACTTTTTTCTAAAATTATAAAAAGAAGAGGACTGATTTACATTGCTGTTTCTTTAAAATTTTAAATAGATGCCTAGTATCACTTTCTATTATTTTTGCTACAAGTTTTCTCCAATTTTTTGCTTATTCTCTTATTTTGTACCATATAGAAATCCTCCTTTTTTGAGGAATGGTTTAAGGTGCTATGCTCATCACTGGGAGAGTCAAGTACTCAACTTGAGAGTGAAAATAATTCTGTCGGGAATCAAAAGAAAGAGATAATATCCAAGGCCATGCGGTCATTGGTTGAAGTCTACGAAGGCAGAAACCAGCATGCAGTTGCTCAAAAACTTGAGATGCTGGACAGCAGTATATGGTGACCGGCTTGCTGATCTCTCATTTTTGGTTTGGCTGGTAACTTTTTTTTTTTTGAATTTGGCTGTAGGATTTTGTGATTGTTTAAAGCTCATATCTTATAGTGGATGATGAAGCAATCTTCTGTACCCCCGTTGATGCTATAGCGATAAGAGACTCTTTTGGGGTGACCATGATTGTGTGTGGCCACGGTTAATTGTCGTCATTGATGCTCATGGTCGTGAGGGTTCTTTTATAGTACATGGCCAGGGCCCCGTTTGATTGTGTAAATTAGCCCCCCGAAAAAGCCTTGAATCAATGGTATTTTGATATTTTCTTTGGGTGTTTGTTAATTGTTAATGATTGATTTTTAGCTGTAACTACTTGCTAGTTACTTACTACACACACACACACACATTTATGGGTAAAATACTGTAGGTGCAGAGCCATTCAGAATTGTTTGAAAAATGCTTTACACTTGCACATCATTCTTTCTTAAATTTATTTGTAAATGTATTGGTCTTCTAGTGAAATGTGAACAGAGAACTGCCTCAGCTCTCTGAATCTAATATCCATGTCAATTGTATTATTAAACTCAGTTGATGTAACCAAAATTGAACCTTCTAATGATCTAATTAGAGAAATGCAGGTCACCCACTTTCCAAAGAGAGCCAACCACTTTCGTCTATTTTCTATTTAAATTTAAATTTCTATTGTTAATTTGGTAATGGATACCACAATGATGAGAGATTACTAGTCATAGTTGAAGGCAACAATGAACAACCTCTTCAAAGAAAAAGACGTTTTACTTTCTTTTTGTAAACCCTTGGGTGAAAACATTACCAGCTTACTAAACCTCTTACCACATTTGTTGATGTCGCGGTAAAAAAAAAAAAAAAAAAAGAAAAAAGAAAAAACAGTTCCATTTAATAAAGAAAAGAACATTAAAATACTCCCGACTAATATTTACACCATCAAATAATCTCTCTTAAAAAACTTGTTTTTTTTCTTAGAAAAATATGAATCAATTTTGAAGAGAATTTGAGTTTGTAAAAGTTGATGTGAATAAATATTGTACTGGCCAAATTTTGTACAGGGGCAATTTCGACATTTTGCTTCTAGCCTAAAGCTGAACACATCCCAGACTTCCCAATAAAGGGATCCAGGCCCAAAATCACCCCTTCAAGAGCCCAGCTCTCATAAAGTCTGGGTGGGCCCAAGGATGTTTAGAAAGCCCATTTTCGGTTAGCATCAACACCCATAACAGAAGGACCATCCAATGGCCAGTCCACTTAATACTAGGGATGGCAACGGGCCGGGTATAAGACGGAGATATCAATACCCGTACCCGTACCCGTGTGATATATAATATCCCCGATCCTGGCCCGTCACTCGTGTGGGTACGAGTCGGGGATTCCCCGTATAGAAAAAGATATACCCGTCCCCATCCCCTATCCCATATCCCATTTTATTTATTAATTAATCTTTTTTTATCTTTATATTTTTTTTGAAAAAGAAAAAATCAATTAAAAAGTTATTAGAACAAATAGATATGAAATAAAAATACTAAATTAATAAATGTAGGTTCAAAAAGTTGTTAGCACAAGAAGTGAGAACCACGCTCACCAGAGAAAGGGACTGATGAAGAATGAACCAGGCATTCTTGCTTGAAGGTGTTGGCATTGGCGACCTGACGTATCATCTATACACATCATAAGCAAAAGCAGCAGCTGAGGTTTAACTTCACTTTCAATGTTGGTACGCGTGTGGGTTAAGGATCATACTATAATTAAATTTATTGACAAAAAAATTAATAATTAAAAATCTAAAGTCAAACGGGTTTATTGAGCGGGTACGGGTTAGAGAGTCTTATACCCATACCCGGCTCGTATACCTAACGGGTATTAAAAATTATACCCGCACCCGGCCCGTTTTTAAAAATGATCGTTAAAAACCCGCCCCTAACATCTCGGGCCCCCATCCCCGCGGGGATTTTTGCCATCCCTACTTAACACCCAGCCTCATAAACAAGAACCAGCCGTTCCAGCCTACAACGGGCAGATGCAGTAAATACCCCTCATGAAGTCAACCGTAACTGAATCCCAACGGACAAACAATCAAAGAACAGTAAACGCACACGCTCCCTTAAAGGCATGTATATAAACGAAGAAGGTGGAGGGGAAAAGGGGAGAGGCACGACTACCCACAGCTCAATCATATTCACCTCAAAGCTTCCAACAATCCCACCTACCGCCCTCACGACAGCTGATAAGGATCAAGGTAACATCTAACCTTGACCCTCCCTCCACGACCTTTGCGCTTAATTTCCCTCACTGACTTGGGCGTCGGAGTGCCTACGGCATCCACCACACCGGTGGGTAGACCCTCCACGCTCACCATACCTCTTTGTTTTGCAGGATCGCCAGTGCCCCATTTCATGAAATCTCGATTGTAGACCTTGGGTGAAAATCAGCGTCTACAGTTTGGCGCCCACCGTGGGGCTCTAGCAGTTCATAACAAACAAAGCTACCGGTTGGACTACGACAAACTTGCAAGCATCACCATGGCTTCAGGCAGCGAACCATCAGATCCTATAGCCCACCAGTTGGCCATTCTCCAGGAACGTCTACGCGTACTAGAAGAAGAAAATTCGACAATGAAGAATACCAATAACGACCTCCAAAGACAACTGGAGCATCTTTCGTCCACACGTAGCCGAGTATAGCTGACAAACTCCCCTGTAGTACCAGGCCGCCAACCTAATTTGGTGGAGACATTAAACAATGAGGGAACCGAGGATCTCATTTCCGAAGATCGTCCAATCGGGCACAGAAGAAACCAACAAGTCCCTCCGGTCGAACCATCAATAATGACGGCCTCGACAATGCGTAAGGAAATGAAGGAGTTCAATGAGGCAATTCTATCAAGCCTACCTGGAGCCAGGCTACCTTTGAGGAAAAACAGAGCAGGAACCCTGACAGATACTCCATTCGTCGAAGGGATCAACTCCGTCGAGCTCCCACGAAAGTTTAGCCCTCCAGAAATGAAATTGTACGATGGATCAACTGATCCCAACGACCACATAATCCATTACAAGTACAAGATGATGTCCACAGGCCTTTCTCCACACCAGAGGGAAGCAGCAATGTGTAGAGGATTCAGAGAGACATTGGCCAGTCCAGCCCTCACATGGTTTATAAATTTTCCATACCGATCGATTGGATCCTACAAAGAATTGGCGGACAAGTTCATGGGACACTTCGCTAGTTCGTGCAAGTTCGAGAAGACCACAGACGACCTCAATACAATATAACAGCAGAAGAGAGAGTCTCTTCGAAGCTACGTCTCACGCTTCAACAAGGAAAGGATTTCTATGCCAGATCTCCACTAGCCGACAGTGGTAGAAGCATTTCGTAATAGGTTGTTGGCTGATAGCGGCCTCTACAAAAAGCTAACGAAGAACCGATGCTACACCATGGACCAGACCTTGACCAGAGCCCGAACGGAGATCAGATGGGAAGATGATAAGAGGAATGCTGGAAGGGAAAGTTCTTCCAGACTACAAGAGAAGAGAACACGCCCGTCCAGACGACCGAAAGAATTCTGTAGAGGCTAGCATACAATCGACCGAAGAACATATCGATCAAGGGATTCCCGCCCCTATGATAGGGCCCCCAACCGCAGGCCAATTCCTTACGACATGAGAGAGAGAACCCCTAATGGTGCACCTCGACTCCCAGACTACAGCTTCACCATATCACCGGGTGAACTCGTCTCAGTCCTCAGGAAGATGGGGAATGAAGTGAAGTGGCCTCCATGCTCCAAGGAAGGCTCTGGGAAAAAAGATACCAGTAGATGGTGCGAATTCCACCGAGACTACGGGCACACGAAAACCAACTGCATAGCACTAAGGTTGGAAGTCTTGGAATTGTTAAACAAAGGTCACTTGAAAGATCTGCTTACGGAGAAAGGGAAATCTACATTGGCCGGAGAGAAGAAAGAGACAACCGAGGAGAAGCCCCAGTTCCCCCTCCACCAATCAACAACACCGTCAACCTTATCTCAGGAGGCTCAGAAGTAAGTGGGGTCTCTTATTCGGAAACGAAACGAAAAACCAGGATGGTGTCTTCAGTCGCCTCGGACCACGAGGAGATGGTAGCAGGAGACTACACTGGACTAATGATTGAGTTCTCGGATGACATGATATCCAGACATAGGAACCCCCACCATGACGCCTATGTGATATCCCTGCAAGTGGCTAACTTCATGATGAAGAGAGTGCTAGAGTACACTAGATCGTCAGCCAACATTATCTTCCTGACGACCCTCAATGACATGGGAGGAGGATTAGAGAAATTAAATCATCGGTCTACGGCCTTGATAGGCTTCAGCGGAAAGCAGAAATTCACTATGGGTGAAATCTGCCTCCCAATATACGCATGGGGAATCAATAAAATGATTACGTTTCTGGTCCTTGATTGCCCTTCAGCCTACAATCTGATAATGGGACGACCATGGATCCACGAGATGCGAGCTGTTTTGTCCACTTACCACAAGGTGTTGAAGTTTCCAACTAAATGGGGGGTCCAAGAGATTAGAGGGGATCAACTTGCTTCCAGGGCCTGTTACCAAACCACCCTAAAGCCTAAATCCCAGTCGGCATAGCAATTACATGAAGGATTTTGTTGAGACTACGCAGATGTGCCAAAAGTGGAAGAACTCGACGAGGTCCAGATTCACCCACACTACCCGGACCACAAGACCTAAGTTGGAGCCGACCTTGATCCGGTGTTACGGGCCGAACTGGTAGATTTCCTCCATAAACACCATGATTGCTTCGCCTGGTCGCATGGAGATATGACAGGGATAGACCCAAATTTGATGACACACGAGCTACATGTGGATCCGACCCACCCGCCTGTTAAGCAAAAGATGAGGAAGTTTGCCCCAGAAAGGAACCAGATCATCGACGAGGAAGTTCAGAAGTTATTGGAGAATGAAGCAGTCAAAGAAGTGCAGTACCTGAACTGGTTTTCCAATGTCGTGGTCGTATGGAAGAAGAATGGAAAATGGCAAGTCTGCATCGACTTCACAGACTTGAACAAGGCATGTCCAAAATACTCCTTCCCACTCCCACATATAGATTCATTGGTCGACGTTACATTTCCCACTCCCACATATAGATTCATTGGTCGACGTTACAGCGGAGCACGAACTACTAAATTTCATGGATGCGTATTCAGGCTACAACCAGATCCTCATGCATCCGAATGATCAGGAGAAAATGGCATTCGTCACCAACAGGGGGATCTATTGCTATAAACTAATGCCATTCGGGTTGAAGAATGTGGGCGCTACCTACCAACGGCTCGTGAACAAGATGTTTTCCCATCAGATTGGGAAAACCATGGAGGTCTACATCGATGATATGTTGGTGAAGTCTTTACAAGCCGAGAAGCACCTGGAACACCTTGGGGATGCATTTGACATAATGAAAAAAGTATGGGATGAAACTGAACCCCACCAAGTGTGCCTTTGGGGTAGCTTCGGGGAAATTCCTTGGGTACCTGGTCACTCGACGAGGAATAGAAGCTAATCCGGAGTAGATAAAATCCATACTTAACATTCCATCCCCAACAAACCCGAAAGAAGTCATGCGACTTGCGGGGAGGATAGCGGCTCTCAATAGATTCATCTTCAAGTCTACCGACAAGAGCTTTTTGTTTTTCTCCACCCTCGGTAAGTCGAAGAAATTTGATTGGACCCCGGCCTGCGAAGAAGCCTTGATCAGATTGAAAGAGTACCTGACTACACCGCCTCTTCTATCCAAGCCAGCTGACGGTGAAATACTATACCTTTATCTTGGAGTATCGCCACAAGCAATCAGTGCAGTTCTGATAAGGGAAGATGGAGGACAACAACATCCAATATACTATGTAAGTAGAGCCCTGCTCGACCCTGAGACTCGGTATACTCAAATGGAGAAATTGGTCCTCGCTCTGGTAATGGCGGCACGAAAGCTTCGCCCATATTTCCAGGGCCATCCTATCACTGTGTATTCCTCATACCCCTTACGAAGCATTCTTCACAAGCCCGAGCTCTCCGGCAGATTGACCAAGTGGGCTATTGAACTTGGGGAATATGACATCACCTATCAACCGTGAACCGCCATCAAGTCCCAAGCCCTCACGGATTTCGTGGCAGACTTTAGTCCCAATTCACAAGAGGATATTGGAGAAGAGATACATTGTGTCCAGTCTACAGAAGTGTGGAAACTCTCGATGGACGGCTCATCCAGCAGACAAGGTTCCGGGTTAGGAGTTGTGATCACTACTCCTACAGACGACATTATTAAACAAGCGTTCAAATGTGGTTTCCAAACTACCAACAATGAAGCCGAGTACGAAGCGCTGATAACCGGGCTTGCACTACTCAAAGAGTTTGGGGTGAGAAGGATGGAAGCGACGTCCGATTCATAACTTGTCGTCAATCAGCTTCAAGGAACCTACCAGGCTCGAGGGGCTCAGATGGCAGCCTATTTATCTAAGGTAAAATAAGTCCAGTCTATATTTGAATCATTTGAAATTTCACAGATCCCAAGAGCCGAGAACACCCACGCGGATGCCCTGGCAACCCTCGGATCCACACTACAAGAAGGGAATATCCAAGCCATCCTAGTAGCGTATTTGCAATGGCCAGCCATAACTAAAATAGAAGGTGGCGACGTCTCCCATATCACACAAGTTGACTCATGGATGACACATTTAATCAAATACTTGTACGAATGATCGTTACCAACAGACAAAGTGGTCACCCGAATGATAAAACAACAGGCTACGTGTTTCGTCCTGTACAACAACCAGCTGTTAAGGAGATCACTTGCCGGGCCCTACCTCAAATGCATCTCTCCCGAAGAAGCGCAGTACATTTTGGCCGAGCTGCACGAAGGACAATGTGTGAATCACTCTGGTGGGAGAAGTCTTGCATGTCGAGCCTACACAGCTGGATATTACTGGCCGAAAATGCGAGCTGACGCAATTGAATATGCTCGTAATTGCGAGAAATGTCAGAGGTTTGCACCAGTCTCCCATCTTCCACCTGAAAAACTTAGGCCTCCTTAGCTCATTGGCCGTTCATGAAATGAGGGATGGACATTGTTGGGAAGTGACCGGTGCTTTCACACGCGTATAACGCAAGCACACGTATCGTTCAAGTAGTATAAAAAGTATCGATCCCACGAGGACTTAATACTTAATCTATTAATTTTATGAGGTCAAATGATTACTAGTATCTAACAGGTTGATTGATTGATTTGAAATAGTGATGATTTTAAACTTAAAAACAAGTAAATAAAATTGCTCGAAAGTAGGTTTAAGAAAATTCAATATTAAGGAACTATCCAGGGTTGTGAATCTTTCTAATATCTTTTAAAACATGAAGTGGTTATTTCATGTTTGTGTAATAAATTGGTTTACTAACCTGGAACACGAAATTATGTGAAAGCCTCTGTCGATGGTCAGACGCAAATACCCAGTATAACCCAATTGAACCATATGTCTATGTCAACCAAATTACCTGGATTCATTAAGATTAAGTTCCAATAAAGGTTACCCCGCCCGACAGGTATATGTATATCCTGTAAGGAAATCTATTAAAGGGTTATCTATCCTCAAGGAAGATCGTGAGCTATTAAGTCTAAGGCTGAAACCTAAAATTCATTTGTCAAGTTTATTTTAGATTTACCAAATCAATCTTATTAGTGGCCAATTAACAAGACGCATTAAGATTAAGACTTAATAAGTAAACCTTTAAATTACACAAACTATAAAATAACCCCTTATAAACCGGTGATATTAGAATTCATCACAACCCTAGATAACTAACTTAGTTACGACACATAACTAGGGCTAGTAAAAACTTAAAAGTAAAAGACATAAAGTAAAATGCTGAAAAGTAAATAAAGAAAATTACAATAAAAGAAAATGCTAGGGCTAGAGGATCTACTTTTATCACTACTATTTTAGATATCTCCCTTAATATAATATATTAACTTGTGTGATATTACCAACCATCCATATAGGCGGTAACCTGATTAAGTCAAATTAAGTCCATAAACCAGCCATATAAGCGGAAATTACCAACCGACCAACCAGGCGGTATCCATGCTTAGTTAGATTAAAACCAATTTATAAATGATTACCAACCGACTAATATAGCGGTATCTTTGTTAAGTCAAATTTTAAATAGTGAATATATTATAATTAAGAGAGATTAATCTAAATAGCAGTAATAAAAGTTTTACCTTTCACCCTAGCAGGGGGAAGTTACCTCCTCATAGCTGAATAGTAAAAATTGAAAAAGTAAAGAAAGTAAATTACTATTACAGAACGTAATTAAAATTAATTACAAAACTGAAATTAAAAGAAACTAGATATAAAACTCCATATTTACATTAGAGGATTCAGAGAGGAAGGTACATCTGAAATCAGAAAATTGAGTTGAATTTATAGGACTCAGTAAGGTGTGCGCTTCGCGTCGCGACGCGCCACGTGTCGTACTCTGGTTGGCTGCTTCAAATTCTTATCCGCCACGTGGAATTTTGGATAATTGACTCAATAATTGTGCTGACGTGGTGTTGATGTGGCGATGACGTGTCGCTGACGTGGCGATAATGATTGTCGGCACCGTAAGATTGCGACACGTGGCACGTTGTGATTGGCTGATGATGACGTGGCCGTGACGTGGCACGTTGACTCGGTCTACTGATGATGTGGACGATGACGTGGCTAACACATGGAGTGACACGTGGCGATGGCGATTTTCGGCACCATAGGATGATGACACGTGGCACGGCGCACGTTAGCATATCGGCTGTGATGTTGACACGTGACACGGCGCACGTTAGCAAGTCAAACTTTTTAGATTTTGACACGTGTCCCTCGGCGCACGTTAGCAGCTCATGGCACATGTTAGGCGTCGCGACGCGCAGAATTACCAAATTACCTTTTTTGTCTTTTTTCACTATTTTAGCCCCAAATCACCTCCAGAATGTCCTGAATCTTTATTTATCTACAATATAACACAAAACACATCAAAATATTCACAAAACTCAAGAATCTATTCAAAATATTAGGTCAAATGAGTGAGAAATATTGATATATTTACCACTCATCACACCCCCAAACCTAACATTTTGCTAGTCCTCGAGGAAAACAACAAAATAAAATAATATAAACATCTTTAAAACTAAGCCACTTTCGTAGGGATCACAGTTGCATTTAGCGTATGCAAAAAGCCTTTAAACCCCTAGGTGTCCCTAGTGGACGAGTTGTAGTCTCGTGAGGGTTTACAGCAATGATACCCACAAACATTTTACAAAAGTAAAAAGATAGTAAAACTAATACACACAAAAGCAAAAAGACAAGAGAAAAGAGAAGAAGTTAGTGATTAAGCAGGTGAAACTTCTACTCCAAGTTACTAGTTATTTTCTTTCTTTCTAAATTACCGAATAAGTAAATTATCCGTTTATTTTTACCATTCTTCATATACACTGCCAACAAAATATTAATCAACTCATTTTTGCCCACAACAGTCTCAAGTGCAGTTGATAAGAGAGTAATATTTTTGTCCTAAAGTTTTATCAGAATTCACACCTTTTTGTAGTAATGGAATAATTTTTCTGATTTTTCTGATTTTTTCTTTGATTTTTGATTTATTTATTTATTTATATACAATATCTTCCATATATGTAGCGAGTGTTGGGTCAGTGGCTCCCAAACCAGTTGGCTTTAGGGTATCAGGTGTTAAGACACCCCTACAGACTTAATTACTCAGACTTCAGATATATATATTTTTGCAACATCCTCGATCCATGTAGCGAGCTTTGGGCCAGTGACTCCCAAGCCAGCTAGCTTTAGGGCACTAGGTGTTAAAACACCCTTACAGACTTAATAACTCAGATCTCAGATGTGTGTGTGTGTGTGTGTTTTTTTTTTTTTTTTAACTCCATTGCTTTTTGAGATGCTTCCTCCAATTAAACTAGAGCACTGAATATTACAAACTTTTCAATTACACTTATGTCCGTATGTTACCATGCATGTTGATCATACCTGCCAACTGAGCATATGAAGATCCATTTTAGTCAGTATTATGGAGAATTCACAAATTAAATAATTTAAAAGGAAACAAACAAAAATTAACTTGTTCCGAAATAGATTTTAGATACGTCTCAGGAGTGGAAACTCTTTACACAGCTATCTCTTACCAATTTTACCCGATTAATCAAATTAAAAACACAAAAACACAATATAATTTTTTTTGATTTTTTGTAAATTTTGTAATTTTTTTTGTATTTTTCGAAAAATTTTGGACTAAATAAAAACTAAAGAAAATAACAAGATACTGTGGACGCTGGATTTCGGCCGAGGTCCTCAATCAGAATTTGTAAGTTGGGCACTAGCAATCCTGCAAAAAACAAAGTAGAGTGGACGAGAGTAGGCTACCACCGGTGTGGTGGATACCGGGTATACTCCGACGCCCAAGTCAGTGACAGGAAATAAGTTTGTAAAATGGAAAGCAAGGTTGAGTATTACCTCCACCTCCTTTGTTTGGCCGTGAGAGCCGTGTATATAGGAAGGGGTCAAGGATTGAGATTATGAAGTATTAGGGTGAGAGAAATGAGACTTGAATGCCTTCTTCCTGTATTCTTTTCATATTTATAGATGATATGATGTGGGTTTCTGATTATGGTCTTGGAGTGTGAGAATTAGGTTAAGTGGAGTGGTGGGTTTAGTGCTAGAATTAGGTTAAGTGGAGTGGTTGGGTTTAGTGCTAGAATTAGGTTTAGTGGAGTGGTGGGTTTAGTGCTAGAATTAGGTTTAGTGGAGTGGTGGGTTTAGTGCTAGAATTAATTGTAATCAAATACAAAATTCTTTTGGGCTTGGTTTCAGGCTTAATATGCGAATGGGCTTAAGGTGAAAGACAATTTTTACCTTAGACCAAATTTGGCTCTTACAGTTTGTCCCTTACTCTCTAAGTCATAGAAATTTTGTCTTAGAGAGTATATACGTTTGTGTCGAATAACACTAATCACAAAAGCACGTGATAAGAATGTATCACTTTCTGCCAAATGTCGTATCAAAGAAAATACATAAAAACGCAGGTTTCTGTTCGTATGCATCTTAGGTTCCTGATTTATCTTGGGTCACGGAGTATGTGATTTCGACCGAACTGAAATAGAATTTCTGGAGTTCATGAGTCCAGGGGAATGTCCTTTTGTCGACTGAACCAAACACAGGTTCAGGTGTTCACTTGACTCGACATGAGTCATGGGGAATGTCCCTCGTCGACTGAACCAAACGATGGTTCAGAAGTTTTTCTTGACTCGACAAGGGTCAAGGGGAATGTTCCTTGTCAACTGAACCAATCGGTGGTTCAGAAGTTTACTTGACTCGACATGAGTCTAGGGGAATGTCCTTTGTCGACTGAACCAAACGGTGGTTCAGAAGTTTTTCTTGACTCGACAAGAGTCTAGGGGATTGTCCTTTGACTGAACCAAACGGTGGTTCAGAAGTTTTACTTCACTCGACACGAGTCTAGGGGAAAGTCCTTTTGTCGACTGAACCAAACACAGGTTCAGGAGTTCACTTGACTGCACATGAGTTCAAGGGAATGTCCCTTTGTCGACTGAACCAAACACAGGTTCAGGATTTATTCTTGACTCGACATGAGTCATGGGGAATGTCCCTTTGTCGACTGAACCAAACACAGGTTCAGGAGTCCATTTGACTCGACATGAGTCATGGGAATGTCCATTTGTCGACTGAACCAAACCACAGGTTCAGGAGTTGTTCTTGACTCGACATGAGTCATGGGAATGTCCCTTTGTCGACTGAACCAAACACAGGTTCAGGAGTATTCTTGACTCGACATGAGTCATGGAGAATGTCCATTTGTCGACTGAACCAAACCACAGGTTCAGGAGTTGTTCTTGACTCGACATGAGTCATGGGGAATGTCCCTTTGTCGACTGAACCAAACACAGGTTCAGGAGTTCACTTGACTGCACATGAGTCATTGGAAATGTCCATTTGTCGACTGAACCAAACACGGGTTCAGGAGTTGTTCTTGACTCGACATGAGTCATGGGGAATGTCCCTTTGTCGACTGAACCAAACACCGGTTCAGGAGTTCACTTGACTGCACATGAGTCATTGGAAATGTCCATTTGTCGACTGAACCAAACACGGGTTCAGGAGTCCATTTGATTCGACATGAGTCATGGGAATGTCCCTTTGTCGACTGAACCAAACACCGGTTCAGGAGTCCATTTGATTCGAGATGAGTCATGGGAATGTCCCTTTGTCGACTGAACCAAACACAGGTTCAGGAGTATTCTTGACTCGACATGAGTCATGGGGAATGTCCATTTGTCGACTGAACCAAACCACAGGTTCAGGAGTTGTTCTTGACTCGACATGAGTCATGGTGAATGTCCCTTTGTCGACTGAACCAAACACAGGTTCAGGAGTTCACTTGACTGCACATGAGTCATTGGAAATGTCCATTTGTCGACTGAACCAAACACGGGTTCAGGAGTTGTTCTTGACTCGACATGAGTCATGGGGAATGTCCCTTTGTCGACTGAACCAAACACCGGTTCAGGAGTTCACTTGACTGCACATGAGTCATTGGAAATGTCCATTTGTCGACTGAACCAAACACGGGTTCAAGAGTCCATTTGATTCGAGATGAGTCATGGGAATGTCCCTTTGTCGACTGAACCAAACACAGGTTCAGGAGTATTCTTGACTTGACATGAGTCATGGGGAATGTCCCTTTGTCGACTGAACCAAACAACAGGTTCAGGAGTTGTTCTTGACTCGACATGAGTCATGGGGAATGTCCCTTTGTCGACTGAACCAAACACAGGTTCAGGAGTTCACTTGACTGCACATGAGTCATAGGAAATGTCCATTTGTCGACTGAACCAAACACGGGTTCAGGAGTCCATTTGATTCGACATGAGTCATGGGAATGTCCCTTTGTCGAATGAACTATCATTTGTCGACTGTACTATCTGCACCGGGGTTTGCTAAATATTTCATAGATCTTCCACGTGTCGTTTAACGGAATAAAACCTAGCGCAAATAACGAGGAGTTTCATGGCGGGAAATAAACCGCCAAAAGAAGTAGTATAAGAGTGGCTTGATGGGTTCATTTGTTTCATTTCACAAGATCAATCGATTTGGGAGAGACTTCAAGGCTTCAAGGTACTTCTTTCACTCTCTTCGCGTTCTTCATTTGCTTTGAATGTTCGTAGAGTAGCTTCAATCTGTTCTTAGCTAAATTAGGTTGTTTGATCTTTAGAATCTTTTGTTATTTGGTGGATTTGTGTTTGGAGATAGGAGTAGGATTTGATCTTTAAGGAACCCAAATCCTAGAAATTATTTGTTTGTAGACTTGCTGAGTAGAATATGTCGAGTGGAGACTCTTTAGAAAGTTTAGGAGAACAGATCGATACATTCGTAGGATCATCATCGAGTGAATCAACAGAAGAAAAATCATTAAGGGAATGGTCGCGTCAAGAGTTTTTTGAGGAAGGACCTGTAACCGTTATGTCGCATGAAGTTCCGTTGCAGGCAATTCCTATTAGATCATTGGCAGCTGTCGAGGAATTTAGTGGAGGGGTGAGTACAAGTGAGCCTACCAACATACTAACCAAGAACCCAGCTAGTCGAATGACGGCTAGTTTGCTGATGGAAATTAGGATTAAGTATAGATTTCCTAGATCAATGGAACTGAGGGTGCCCCTGCCGTCTGAAAGGATCGATTATAAAATTCCCGGGTGGATTGGTTTCTATGTAGTACCGTTTTCTAATGGGCTTAGATTCCCTATTCCGAGGTTAGCTTGGGAAATTTTGGATCATTATGGGATTGCTCCTTCACAACTAATGCCGAATGCTTGGAGGATTCTAATGTCGATTGAATGCTTAGCATTCGAACATGGGTTATTATTTGAGGTGAAGGATGTTTTATATTCATACTACCTCAAAGAACATCTTACTGAGAAAGGGAGATATACTTTGTATCTTCGTCGTAAGAGGGAACAAATAATTATGGGGCTTCCAACAAACGATAGGGGTAATTGGCAATCAGAGTACTTCTTTGTGAAAAATGAGGGTATCTTTGGGTCGACTGGAATGGGTCGAGTTTCAGAATATTGGAGTGTATTTAGTGAGTATCAAATTCTTCTATTAATTGATAATTATCAATATTATTGTCGTATGATACTAATGTATGGATTGTTTATTATGCAGGTCCTTTTCGAAACAGTTTATTCGACAAAACACCTCTTATTTTGTCGAACACTAAAGCTCTTCTTCATTGCTTTTTGACTCCATTGCTTTTTGAGATGCTTCCTCCAATTAAACTAGAGCACTGAATATTACAAACTTTTCAATTACAGCTTATGTCCGTATGTTACCATGCATGTTGATCATACCTGCCAACTGAGCATATGAAGATCCATTTTAGTCAGTATTATGGAGAATTCACAAATTAAATAATTTAAAAGGAAACAAACAAAAATTAACTTGTTCCGAAATAGATTTTAGATACGTCTCAGGAGTGGAAACTCTTTACACAGCTATCTCTTACCAATTTTACCCGATTAATCAAATTAAAAACACAAAAACACAATATAATTTTTTTTGATTTTTTGTAAATTTTGTAATTTTTTTTGTATTTTTCGAAAAATTTTGGACTAAATAAAAACTAAAGAAAATAACAAGATACTGTGGACGCTGGATTTCGGCCGAGGTCCTCAATCAGAATTTGTAAGTTGGGCACTAGCAATCCTGCAAAAAACAAAGTAGAGTGGACGAGAGTAGGCTACCACCGTGTGGTGGATACCGGGTATACTCCGACGCCCAAGTCAGTGACAGGAAATAAGTTTGTAAAATGGAAAGCAAGGTTGAGTATTACCTCCACCTCCTTTGTTTGGCCGTGAGAGCCGTGTAATATAGGAAGGGGTCAAGGATTGAGATTATGAAGTATTAGGGTGAGAGAAATGAGACTTGAATGCCTTCTTCCTGTATTCTTTTCATATTTATAGATGATATGATGTTGGGTTATCTGATTATGGTCTTGGAGTGTGAGAATTAGGTTAAGTGGAGTGGTGGGGTTTAGTGCTAGAATTAGGTTAAGTGGAGTGGTTGGGTTTAGTGCTAGAATTAGGTTTAGTGGAGTGGTGGGTTTAGTGCTAGAATTAGGTTTAGTGGAGTGGTGGGTTTAGTGCTAGAATTAATTGTAATCAAATACAAAATTCTTTTGGGCTTGGTTTCAGGCTTAATATGCGAATGGGCTTAAGGTGAAAGACAATTTTACCCTTAGACCAAATTTGGCTCTTACAGATACTAGTCAACTATTCCCCACCCCCAAACCTTAATGAGACATTGTCCCCAATGTATTAAAAAGTAAAAGATGAGTATAGAAGATAGTACATGGTTAGCTGAAATTCTACACTTAGAAATTAAAGGTTAAGATCCAGATTTATCCGACGCCTCTTACCACGATCATTCTCGGACCAATTTATTTTTGAAATGATAGGGTCAATTTGTGGTTAATAGGCTAAGATTTGGTCAAGTAAATCTGGGGCAATTCTGGCAGTAAAGAAGAGTTCTTTCATAGGTTTTGTCACGAACCCATTTCTCCGGGCGTCATCAAGAAATACACAAAGAAAATCATAAAATCCCTCAACGTTGTACAGTCCAAGCGGTTTCTGGTGTATGTTCAGGTTCGCCCAGGATAACACTGTAAAAATTTCCTCCAATATACCCAAGCCACCTGGCAAAGCAATAAAAGCATCAGCACAGTTAATCATTTCTACCAGTCTTTCAGACATACCTGGCACAATTAGTTCTTCTCCGTTTGATGGTCCAATAAGATTTGCTTCCGCCAAAGGTTTTGGAATGATTCCCAAAACTTGACTGTCTCCTTCATGTACGGCCTTTGAAACGATCACCATTAGTCCAAGATTGCCACCGCCATATACTAAGTGCATATTCCTTGCAGCAATGACTCTACCCAATTCCCGTGTTGCTGTTACATATTATGGTTTAACACCAACACTAGTACCGCAAAACACACAGATGTTTTCAACTCGTCTTCTTGAAGTGGCTTCCATGTTTTACTATGGATGCCTTCAAAAGTGCAATGATGAGTTGAATTTATAACACCTGAAATTAGTGAGTAAAAATAATAGCACTAGTACCTGCCAAATGACAATTATTAGTTAAACAGTAAAATAAATCGTGAAAGTCAAAAAGGTCTGGATCATGTCGAAGAAAATGAAAGAAAATAACAAAACAAATCATAATTATTATGAAAAGACAAAGAGATATAATATGTACAAGAAAAGTAGCGGCTTGATTGACGTCTATGTGTCAGGGACAAGCTTCCCATCCAATTTTCTTATAAATTGGCAAACATGGTCTTTTTGAGTCAGATTCCCGAGACTTAACTGTTGTCTTTCTTTTTGGAATTGTGTATGTAATTTGCGGATGGCTATATGAACATATCCACTGGGATGCGTCTCAAGAGTCGAAGATATATCATCTACAGTCTCCTTACTCAAGCCATCCCTAATGAATTTAATTTTATCTTCGCGATTATCAGACACCATTCCTAAGGAACGACAAGTATTGCAATTCCAGCATGCACATTTGTAACAAACACCCATTTGCTTAGCTCCACGTTTCTTTGCATAGGTGCTTCTTCCAAAACCAGACAGATATGAAATAAAAGAGTCAGAAGACTCACCTGCCAATCGGACCCGTGCTTCAATAATCCAACGAATGTCAGTTGGAATACCTTTGATCATCAGCAGTCTCATCCGTTCCAAGCGAGCCTTGTAGACTTTCATCAGAGATTTTTGAGGGAGAAAATGAAATTAATTCTGAAGATTTGCGAGAAATTCTTCCATCATGAAATGACTTTACCTGTAAAAATTAAACACACAAAAATAAAACACACCAGATCACAATATACACACAAATTGCATGGGTTGCCTCCCTACGAGCGTTAAGTTTAATGTCGTCAGCTAGACGTGACTTCTTGAACGTTATGTTGGATCTGAAAGTGTGACACTTTCTTTTTGTCGCTCAAATGATTCTCCCCAGTAGTGTTTGACACGCTGACTGTTAACCTTGAATGTTTCGTTGGTGTTGGGATCCAGTAACTCAACAGCTCCATATGGTAAAACCTGAGTGATCACAAATGGACCTGACCACCTTGATTTCAACTTTCCAGGGAAAAGTTTTAACCTTGAATTGTACAACAACACCTGTTGCCTTAGTTCCAATTGTCTGCGCATTATTTTTCGATCATTCCATTTCTTGCTCTTTTCCTTGTACAATCTGGCATTCTTATAAGCATGTAGGCGAAATTCCTCCAATTCTTTGAGTTGGTGAAGTCTTTTCTCTCATGCAGCTTGTGGATCAATATTCAACTTCTTTAGTGCCCAGTACGCCTTGTGTTCAAGCTTAACTGGCAGATGACATGCTTTCCCAAACACCATACGATATGGGGACATACCAATGGGTGTCTTGTAAGCTGTCCGATAGGCCCATAATGCGTCATCAAGTTTTGTAGACCAGTCATTCCTTGTTGATCCAACGGTTCTTTCTAGGATTCTTTTGATTTCTCTATTTGAAACTTCAACCTGTCCATTTGACTGTGGATGGTAAGCAATGACAACCTTGTGAGTAACTCCGTATTTGGATAGAAGTGCATCAAAATATCTGTTGCAGAAATGTGTGCCACCATCACTGATAATTGCCCGAGGTGTTCCGAACCTAGTGAAAATATTCTTTTTAAGGAATTTGATCACCACTTTTGAATCATTGGATGGCAGTGCAATTGCTTCGACCCATTTGGAGACGTAGTCTACAACAACCAGGATGTACAGGTTTCCGAATGATGGAACAAAGGGTCCCATAAAATCAATACCCCACACATCAAATATCTTTACTTCCAGAATGTTTTGCAAAGGTACTTCATTTCTCCTGGAAATATTCCCCGTTCTCTGGCACCTGTCACATTGAAGAGCAAAAAGATAAGCATCTTTAAAAAGAGTGGGCTAGAACAAACTTGATTGTAGGACTTTGGCTGCAGTTTTATTCCCGCTGAAGTGTCCGCCATATGGTGATGAATGACAGTGTTGCAAAACACTGTTGACCTCCTCATGTGGAACACACCATCTCAATAATTGATCAGCACAACGTTTGAACAGGTACAACTCATCCCAAATATAGTGTTTGACTTCCTTGAAGAACTTCTTTCGTTGCTGAGTTGTCCATTCCAACGGCCATTTTCCTGATACAATGAAGTTGACATAGTCAGCATACCAATGGACATCCTGCTGTTTCATGGCAAATAACTGTTCATCTGGAAAAGTTTTTTGATTGACAATTCTTTGCCAGCTGTTTCTTCATTCTCGAGCCTCGATAGATGATCTGCCACTTGGTTTTCTTTCCCTTTCCTGTCTCGAATTTCCACGTCAAATTCTTGCAGAAGAAGTATCCAATGGATCAATCTGGGTTTGGCATCTTTCTTTGCGATCAGATATTTGATTGCTGAATGATCTGTGTAGACCACCACTTTGGGACCCAGTAGATAAAAGCAAAATTTGTCAAAAGCGTACACAACTGCGAGAAACTCCTTTTCAGTGGTTGTGTAGTTGAGTTGAGCTTCATTCAAAGTTCTGTTGGAGTAGTAAATGGTGTGGAAAATCTTTGCTTTGCGTTGTCCCAAAACTGCACCTACAGCAAAATCACTAGCATCGCACATCACCTCAAATGGAAGGGTCCAGTCTGGTGCTACAATGATGGGAGCAGAGACCAGCTTCTGTTTTAGGATTTCAAAAGCTTCATGGCATTCTTTGGTGAAGTTGAAAGACACATCTTTCTCCAGAAGATTGCAAAGAGGTTTTTCAATTTTGGAAAAGTCTTTGATAAATCTCATGTAAAAACCTGCATGTCCGAGAAAGCTCCGAATCCCTTTGACTGATGTCGGCGGAGGTAGTTTTTCAATTGTCTCGATCTTTGCTTTGTCTACCTCGATTCCCTTTTCCGAGATCCGGTGTCCAAGAACAATGTCTTCATGCACCATGAAGTGGCATTTCTCCCAATTGAGTACCAGGTTGGTATATTCACATCTTTGTAACACATGTTCCAAATTTTGCAAACAGTGGTCAAAAGAGTCTCCAAACACAGAAAAAATTTTCATGAATACCTCCATACTCTGCTCCAGCATGTCTGAGAAGATGGCCATCATGCAACGCTGAAAAGTGGCAGGGGCATTACATAATCCAAATGGCATCCTGCGGAAAGCAAAAGTACCATATGGACATGTAAAAGTGGTTTTCTCATGATCTTCTAGGGTGATAGAAATCTGATTGTACCCCAAGTATCCGTCCAGAAAGCAATAGAACTCATGTCCTGCCAGTCTGTCTAGCATCTGGTCAATGAATGGCAGCGGAAAATGGTCATTCCTCGCGGCTTTGTTCAGCTTCCGGTAGTCCATGCATACTCTCCATCCAGTCACCATTCTTGTTGGAATCAGCTCGTTCTTTTCATTAGTGACAACAATAATTCCTCATTTCTTCGGTACACACTGCATAAGGCTCACCCAAGTTCTGTCTGAGATGGGGTATATGATGCCAGCATCAAACCATTTGATGATTTCTTTTTTATGACCTCCTTCATGATTGGGTTGAGTCTCCGTTGATGCTCCACTGTGGGTTTGTACTCATCGTTCATCAGAATCTTGTGCATGCAAAATGATGGACTAATGCCTCGAATGTCTGCTATAGTCCAGCCAATAGCTCTCTTGTGTTCTCGTAACACTCTCAGCAACTTTTCTTCCTGCTCCAATGTTAGTGCAGAAGAAATAATAACAGGTAATTCAGAAGAGTTTCCAAGAAATGCATACCTGAGATGGCTCAGAAGTAATTTCAGCTCCAACTGTGGTGGTTCTTCAATCGAAGGCTTGATTCGATCTTTCTTTGGAAGTTCCAGACTTTCCACTTGTGGTGTCGATTTGAATCGGAATGGTTTGTCAATGTAGTTGATACATTCCAGGATTTCAGCATCTAGCTCGCTGTCAGTCATGTTGGTGATGCAAGCTTCAAGTTTGTCCGTGGGAGTTGTATCAGTATCCTGAACGATACTATCAACAACATCAATTCTGAAACATTCTTCTTCATTTTCATCGCTCGGGAATTTCATGGCTTTGAAAACATTAAAGGTAACTTCTTGGTCTTGAACTTTCATGGTCAATTTTCCTTTTTGTACATCAATAACAGTTCGACTTGTCGCTAAGAATGGTCTCCCAAGAATGATAGGCACATCTTTGTCTTCCTCCATGTCAAGGATAATGAAATCTGCTGGGAGATGAGTTTGTCGACTTTGACCAGCACATCTTCAACAACACCTCTTGGAAATGCGAGCGTTCGATCAACAAGTTGCAAAGAGACTGAGGTAGGTATTGCTTCTCCAATTTGCAATTTCCTGTAAATAGAAAAAGACATCAAATTAAAACTTGCACCTAAGTCACATAAAGCCTTACCGATATAATGTTCTCCAATGGTGCATGTGATAGTGAAACTGCCAGGATCTTTCAACTTCGGGGGAAGTTTCCTTTGAATGATGGCACTGCATTCTTCCGTCAATGCTACTGTCTCGTAATCTCCCAATCTCTGTTTTCGTGAAAGAATATCTTTCATGAATTTGACATAGCTGGACATTTCTTCCAAGGCTTCTGCAAATGGAATGTTGATGTGCAGCTTTTTGAACACCTCCAGGAATCGAGCAAACTGCTTGTCCAATTTTTTTTTTTCTGAAGACGCTGAGGAAAATGTGGAGGTGGAATGATCTGATCTTTTTCTTTTTCCTTTGCTTCTTTTTCCTCCATCTGTGGAACTGCATCTTTTGGAATTTCCTCGATTGTTGCCTTGATTCCAACATCATTGTTGATTTCAGTACCGCTTTTCAAGGTGATGGCTTGACATTTCTCATTCCCTCGGTTCTTTGGATTTGGTTCTGTGTTGCTGGGAAGATTACCTGGTGGTCTGTAACTCTGAGCATTGGCCAGTTGTCCAATTTGATTCCCCAGTGCTTTGATGGAAGCAGATTGGCTCTGAAACATAGCATCGTACTTTTTTAACTGAGTCAATTCCTGGTTCATTTTCCTGCTCCTGGCCTTTGTTCTGTTGCTGGAATCCAGGTGGTGGATAGTTCTTTTACCCTGAATTGTTGCTCCATGATAAATTCAGATGATTCCTCCACCCTGGGTTGTAGGTGTTGGAATATGGATTGTTCCCATGTCTGTTGAAATTGTTGACATAATTCACCGTCTCTTCAAGTTGGTTTGGTTCTGGTGCTCCTTCATATGGTGAACTTGTGGATCCAGTGGTAAGAGTCCTCATGAATTTGCATATCTGATCCAGCTTGGCGTTGACTGCTGTATTGGCTCCAACTTCATAAATTTATGTAATTCTTTGGATCATGCTCTTTTCTGTTGGCCACAAGGAATTATTGTTGGCTATTTCTTCGATTGGGTCCCAGGCTTGATCTGATCCTTTTGCCATTAAAGCTCCTCCAGCAGCATCATCGATTGTGGTTCTCATCAGTCCAGAAAGTCCATTATAGAAAGTTTGGACTTGAAGCCATTTTGGAATCTCATGGTGATGATATTTCCGGAGCAAATCTTTGTACCTTTCCCAAGCTTCGTAGAGAGTTTCCGAGTCTTGTTGCACAAAGGATGTGATGTCATTCCTCAGCTTTCCAGTTCTGGCTGGTGGAAAGTACTTTGCAAGAAATTTGGTGGCTAAAGTGTTCCAAGTTGTGATGGAACCTGCTGGTAGTGAATGTAGCCAAGCTTTAGCTATGTCCTTCAAGAAGTATGGAAAAACCCGCAGTCTCATTGCTTCTTCAGCTTCTCGGTTGTAATTGAAAGTGCCACAAACTTCCAGGAAGTTACTGATGTGGGTATTAGGATCTTCAGTTACTTTCCCCCCAAACTACACCGACTGCTGAATCATTTGAATGCATGTTTTGATGTCACACGCATTTGCTGGTAAAGGAGGAAGTACAATACAGGAAATGAAGCCGTCGACCACCGGAATGGTTCTGTCTCGAATGGGTATTGGTGGTGCAAACTCCAAAGGTTCAGGTTCCATGTTGATAATTGCTTCTTGGCCTTCTCGTCTTTCCCTTCTCAACTGTCTGATGGTTTTTTCAATCTCTGGGTCAAGCGGTCGGAGTTCAAAGCTTCTGGTTCGTCTCATATAGTGTTTGAGAACCTGAAACACAAGAAAACAGAAATAATATGTAAAAAGAAATTAGATACAAGTAAAGGTATCTAACCCCTAAACTAATAGTAAAAGATAAATAAGTCCCCGACAACGACGCCAAAAACTTGACCGGTGCTTTCACACGCGTATAACGCAAGCGCACGTATCGTTCAAGTAGTATAAAAAGTATCGATCTCATGAGGACTTAATACCTAATCTATTATTTTATGAGGTCAAATGATTACTAGTATCTAAACATGTTGATTATTGATTTGAAATGGTGATGATTTTTAAACTTAAAAACAAGTAAATAAAATTGCTCGAAAGTAGGTTTAAGAAAATTCAATATTAAGGAACTATCTATGGTTGTGAATCTTTCTAATATCTTTTAAAAGATGAAGTGGTTATTTCATGTTTGTGTAATAAATTGGTTTACTAACCTGGAACACGAAATTATGCGAAAGCCTCTGTCGATGGTCAGACGCAAATACCCAGTATAACCCAATTGAACCATATGTCTTTGTCAACCAAATTACCTGGATTCATTAAGATTAAGTTCCAATAAAGGTTACCCCACCCGACATGTATATGTCTATCCTGTAAGGAAATCTATTAAAGGGTTATCTATCCTCAAGGAAGATCGTGAGCTATTAAGTCTAAGGCTGAAACCTAAAATTCATTTGTCAAGTTTATTTTAGATTTACCAAATCAATCTTATTAGTAGCCATTTAACAAGACGCATTAAGCTTAAGACTTAATAAGTAAACCTTTAAATTACCCAAACTACAAAATAACCCCTGATAAACCGGTGATATTAGAGTTCATCACAACCCTAAATAACTAACTTAGTTACGACACATAACTAGGGCTAGTAAAAACTTAAAAGTAAAAGACTTAAAGTAAATTACTATTATAGAACGTAATTAAAATTAATTACAAAGCTGAAATTAAAAGAAATTAGATATAAAACTCCCTATTTACATCAGAGGATTCATAGAGGAAGGTACATCTGAAATCATAAAATTGAGCTGAATTTATAGGCCTCGATAAGGTGTGCTCGCGTCGCGACGCGCCACGTGTCGTACTCTGGTTGGCTGCTTCAGATTCTTATCTGCCACGTGGCATTTTGGATAATTGACTCAATAATTATTCTGATGTGGCGTTGACGTGGTGCTGACGTGGCGATAGTGATTGTCGGCACCGTAGGATTGCGACACGTGGCACGTTATTATTGGCTGATGATGATGTGGCCGTGATGTGGCACGTTGACTCGGTCTACTGCTGATGTGGATGATGACGTGGCTAACACGTGGAGTGACATGTGGCGACACATGGCGATGGTGATTGTCGGTACCATAGGATGATGACACGTGGCACGACGCACGTTAGCAGATCGGCTGTGATGTTGACACGTGGCACGGCGCACGTTAGCAAGTCAAACTTTTCAGATTCTGACATGTGTCCCTCGGCGCACGTTAGTAGTTCATGGCGCATGTTAGGCGTCGCGACGCGTAAAATTACCAAATTGCCCTTTTTGTCCTTTTTCACTATTTTAGCCCAAAATCACCTCCAAAATATCCTGAAACTTTATTTATCTACAAAATAACACAAAACACATCAAAATATTCACAAAACTCAAGAATCTATTCAAAATATTAGGTCAAATGAGTGAGAATAGTGATACATTTACCACTCATCAGGAAGCTTCCAGTCGCCTCTGGACAACAAATCCACATGCTCGCGTTAATAGACTATTATTCAAAGTGGATCGAGGCAGAGGCCTTCGCGAGGATAAAAGATCGAGAAGTACAAGCGTTTGTCTGAAAGAACATTATCTGTCGTTTCGGCCTACCTAGAGAGATTGCCACTGATAATGGATCACAGTTCATCAGTCACCGCTTCCAGGATTTCTGCAAGAATTGGGGAATCAAGCTCAGCTTTTACACCCCACGCTACCCACAAGCCAACAGACAAGCTGAGTCTTCCAATAAAATGATAATTAATACTTTAAAGAAGAGGCTGGAGAAAGCGAAATGAGCCTGGGCAGACGAACTCCCAGGAGTCTTATGGTCGTATCAAACAACATTAAGATCATCTACTGGCGAAACGCCATTCTCATTGACTTTTGGAACCGATGCAGTCATTCCAACCGACTTCGGTGTGCCTTCACCACAGTACCAGTGGGTTGATGAGGATACGAACAATAGACTCATGATCAACGCACTCGACATTGTTGAAGAGTTAAGGGAAAACGCGACCATACAGCTCGCAGCCTACCGACAGAAGATGTCAAAACACTTCGATAAAAACGTGAGAAGTAGAACTTCAAGGAAGATGACTGGGTTCTTCGGCGAGTCTTCCAAAATACCAAAGAATCTAAAGATGGGAAGCTCGGGCCCACTTGGGAGGGTCGATACGTTGTCAAGAAGATTGTTGGCCACAGATCCTATAAATTAGAAAAGAAGATGAGAGGCATGTCTATAACAGCTGGAACACTATTCACCTCAAGAAGTACTACCGATAACCTCGTCACTCAGCCATCCTACTGCAATAAAGGGACCAGTTTGTTTGAATTCTGTTTCAGTCTTTTGTTTTTATGTAATTTCAATTTCATTTATGTAATTTTACTTAAGTCTATTGAACGAGTTATTAACAAATACGGCTTCATTCTAGATGACAGGAAAATAAATGCCCAAACGACAATCGAATTTTATATTCACAATCAAAATATTGTCTTTACAAAACGGGCCGAGCCGACATTACAGAAGAAAAACTACATCGATACTTCAATCTCCTTGCACAACTGAGTCGACCGGCTGGGAAAGAGGGCCAGTCTCCATTAGTGGCTCCGGTCCCGATTCTACCACGGCGGCTTCAACAGCCTTCTAAAAAATATCAAGAGGCAACAGGGCCTCTTCAACTCTCTCGGCAACGGTCCATCTGATCTCCTCTACGGCCGCTTCCTTGGAG
This sequence comes from Zanthoxylum bungeanum, assembly GCA_019454045.1. Taxonomy (NCBI): domain Eukaryota; kingdom Viridiplantae; phylum Streptophyta; class Magnoliopsida; order Sapindales; family Rutaceae; genus Zanthoxylum; species Zanthoxylum bungeanum. The sequence continues at coordinate 88,474 of SKCR01042190.1, forward strand.
CTGACCTCTTGTCCCCCTTCCGCTTCTGCTTCCTCGATCGACAGAGAAAGCCCTGCTTCCAACCTCTCTCTCATCAAGATCCATTTTTGAGGATTCCAAGTGATGTGCTCCCCTGCCAGGAATTGCCTCATCAGAAGACCCATGTCCTTTATAATGGCCTCCATATCTACGCCTTCCAGCCTCTCCAACAATTCAGCCTTCTGGCCTTCCAGTTCGACGACATTTTCCTTAACTGCCTCCAATTCATTTGACGTCGTCTCCAGTTTAGCTTTCACGGCATTGACCTCTCCTCGGCTTCCTTAGATTTCTTTTTGGAATCCTCAGAAGTAGCTTTGGCCTCGGTCAATTCTTTTCGCAACGCGGCATTGGACTTCTTCAAATCTCTCGACTTTGATAATTGTTACCATTCAACCTAAATTCTTGTTATTGATAATTGAATATTTTTTTCAAAAATTCTAACATCATGATGACCATGTATATGACAAACATGATTGAGCATGATTAAGTAGGTTCGCTATAGTTAAGCCGTGGCAGAAAAAGAGGAGTAAAAATAAAGGAATGAAGGGAATACCAAGGACGAATATCACTTCCATTGATTCTCAAAATGTTCTCTCGCAAAGCCAAGCCAGTGTAGAGAAACAACAGCCATGCCTGACCAAAATGTCAAAAGTAAGGAAATAATAACATGCATGTTAATGTAGAAAAGGGAAGTGGAAGAGAAAAGAACCTGGTAGAGCTGAACCGGAAAAGCAGGCAAGCATCCATCCCAGATCCAAGATCTCAATATGAGTAGTTTTGATGGAAAAAGAAGGAAAAAAAGGGCAGTTCTATCCTGCTCCAGTCCACAGATAAAAGAAGAATAATTAAGAAAAAGCAAAATTGAATTGAAGAAGAGGGGAATGGAACAAACTACAATTACATACTCTGTAACTATTATACTCCTCTTTAACCTTCAACTGGACGTCCTTCCGAGTGGCTCGAACATTAATTGGACCAATAAACATTTTGACAAAAGCACCTGAGGATTATTAACACAGTGGAATTAATAAAATAGTAAAATATATTGGACGGATATGTTTGAAAAATGCTCATTAATAAGCATTTTGAGGTACAATTTTAAGCATGGTCCACTTCGTGTTAGTGGTTGGTTTTGAGTGATTCGGATACTCCTCCTTGAGTAGTCCAGAATGGTATATTCATATGCTTAAAATGGTGCTTGGGTGAATGAGAAATTGTTGCTCAAGTCACCCATTGGTGTTGGAAAATAAAGATGAATAAGCTTGTCCCACATTGGAAAGCTAGTAAAGGGAAATTGTGTTTATATATGATTGCTCATATGTAGATGGCTAAGTGTTATAAGGATAGAAGCTCTCTCTACGTGCGCGCGTAGGAGTGGTGCAAATCAAAATCCGAACATGCCTGACTCGTGTGTACCCGCGCGTCCTGCGTACACGAATGCCGGACCAAATTGTACGGGCCCGGCCCAGCCAATTTTTGCAAGTCTCTTTATTTTTTCCAGCCTTTTGAAGTTCCATAACAGTTAAATTAATTATATTAATTAACTTGGTTGTTACTTCAAATGAAAGGCCTCCCACTAATGTGATTTAATTGGCATGTTTATTTCTTTTAAAAGGAGGCAGAATTTTCGTTTTGTGAGATACACAACACAGAGGGAAAATAAAAATTTCAGAGCATTTTGTTTTTTTTTTCCTTTATTTTTAGAAAGAGTTCAAACACTTTGTGGTTCGTTGAAACTGAGTTTGGTGGTGCCCATACTCGTTCATTCCATTGCATCCTGGGAAACAAACGTCTCACGTTCCACTCCACCATTCGGTAGAGGATGAATTTGTTTTAAGGAGATTGTTGCCACATCAACAAGCCTCAGAATAGTGAAGCAGTGGTTCGGTTCTGACTCAAACACTGATTTCACAGGCTCGCCGAAACTTCATCAGAGTCAGGGGATGACTTCATCAGAGGCAGACACTTCATCAGAGTCAGGGGCATCATCACCGGGTTCCTCATCAGACTTTAATTTCATGGTCTGCCGCACAACGCTTGGTTCTGCCTTCAAGATCTGCCGTCAGACGTACTTCGCTTCAGGGTCTGCCGCCAGACGCACTTCGCTTCAAGGTCTGACACCAGACACATTTCGCTCAGGGTCTGAATCGCCATCTAGGTCTGAATCATACCTCAGTGTCTGAAACTCGTGGGGTCTGATTTCAGGGTCTGTGGCTCATCGCTCGTGAGTCTGAATCACTCCGTAGGGTCTGCTCATCAGGGTATGCTCAACAATGTCTGCTCATCAGGGTCAGAGTCTGACTAAGGTTGGTTATGGGTCTCCCAACTACCCATTAAACATTTGTAACAGTCTTAAAATAAAATTCATTCTCTGGATATGGAAAACAGTCCAAACACAGTTGATTCGAACATGGCAGCCTCTTCGGCTGGCCAAAATGTTCCAGCCTCCGGGCTTAATGTGGCAGCCTCTCTGGCTGGCCAAAATGTTGTGGCAGCCTATTCAGCTGGCCAAAATACTTCAGCCTCTGGGCTTAATATGGTAGCCTCTGTGGTTGGCCAAGGTGTTGCTGCCTCTATGGCTAGACAACATGTTGGATATGTGAGCCATGTCAATCATGCTGCAGAAAAACCGAAAAAATTCGTTGGTCGGAATTTCAAAATGTGGCAACAGAAAATGTTCTTTTATTTGACCACGTTGAACCTTGCGAGGTTCCTAAAGGAAGATGCTCATGTACCCAAAGAGGGTGAGAATGATATTCAAGGGATCAGTGCCATCGATGATTGGAAACATTCTGAATTCCTATGTAGGAATTATGTGTTGAATGGGCTGAGTGATTCCTTGTACAGTGTGTACGCCGGAATGAAAACAGCTAAGGAGCTTTGGGAATTCTTGGATCGAAAATATAAAACTGAGGATGCCGGTACTAAGAAATTTGTCGTAGGGCGTTTTCTTGATTTTAAGATGGTTGACTCCAAAACTGTGTTAAGTCAAGTTCAAGAATTGCAGATTATTCTAGCAGAAATTCATGCCGAGGGGGTGGTTTTAAGTGAAACCTTCTAAGTAGCATCGATAATTGAAAAACTACCACCTGGTTGGAAATATTTCAAGAATTATCTAAAGCATAAGCGAAAAGAAATGAACATTGAAGACTTGGTTCTCAAGCTTAGAATTGAGGAAGATAACAAAGTATCTGCCAAGAGAGGAATGAATCATGACGCCAAAGCAAATGTTGTTGAACATGACCATAAGAACAAGAACCTCAAGAACAAAAGGTCAAATATGGGCCATAAATGAAGAATTTCCAAGAAATCCAAATTTCAAGGAAGATGCTTCAACTGTGACAAAATGGGTCACAAGTCTTCTGAGTGCAGACTGCCGAAGAAGAAAAAGAATCAAGAGGCTAATGTGCTGGATAATATGACTCAAGATGTTTCAGACATTAACATTTCTGTTGTGGTTTCTGAGGTGAATCTGGTAGGTTATAACCCAAGAGAGTGGTGGATTGACACTGGCGCCACTCGACATGTGTGCTCAGACAAGAGTATGTTTTCTTCATTTGAGCCTACTGGTAATGAGGAAAAAATATACATGGGAAACTCAGCAACATCTGAGATTGAAGGTCAAGGCAAATTGATTCTGAAGATGACCTATGGGAAAGAGTTGACTTTAAACAACGTTCTGTATGTACCAGAAATACGGAAGAATCTTGTGTCTGGATCACTTCTGAACAAGCATGGATTCCATATGGTGTTTAGTCTGATAAAGTAGTTTTGACCAAAAATGGAATGTATGTGAGAAAATGGTATGCAACTGATGGGCTTTTTAAGCTCAATGTAATGGTTATTAAACCCCCGAATATCAATAAAGCTAGTTCTTCTGCTTATATTGTTGAGTACTCTGATCTATGGCATGGTAGATTAGGACATGTTAATTTTAATTCATTACGGAAATTAATTAACATGAATCACATTCCCAATTTTAAAATTGATAACAAACATAAGTGTGATACCTGTGTTGAGGCAAAACTAACTAGGTCATCATTTCATAGTATTGAAAGAAACTCTAAACCACTTGATCTAATTCATACCGATGTATGTGATTTTAATTCAATACAATCGAGAGGCGGTAATAAATATTTTATTACCTTTATTGATGATTGCACGAGATTTTGCTATGTGTATTTGATGAAAAGCAAGGACGAAGCTATAGAGAAATTTGTTCCTATAAGAATGAAGTTGAGAACCAACTGAATAAAAGAATTAAGAAGTTAAGAAGTGATCGTGGTGGTGAGTATGTCTTCCCGTTTGTATCACTCTATGAACAAAATGGAATCATACATCAAACCACAGCTCCTTATTCACCTCAATCCAATAGGATTGCAGAACGGAATAATTGTACCTTGAAAGAGATGATGAACGCTATGTTAATCAGCTCTGGCTTACCTCAGAATATGTGGGGATAAGCTGTTTTATCAGCTAATTACCTTTTAAATAAGGTACCACGGAAAGAAGTAGGGAAAACTCCTTATGAAATGTGGAAAGGAAGAATACATTCCTATAAATTTCTACGAGTTTGGGGGTGTCTTGCCAAAGTTATCATTCCTCCACCTAAGAAGGTGAAGATAAGACCAAAAACTATTGATTGTATCTTCATAGGATATGTACATAACAGTAATGTTTATCGATTTCTTGTGCATGAGTCTAATATACCAGATATTCACAAAAATATGATAATGAAGTCGAGGAATGCATCATTTTTCAAATACATTTTTCCTTGTAAAACTAATTCGAACTCAAATGTGCACAAACATGCACATAAGGCTATCATTGAAGATAGTCAGGACCAAGAACACATAAATATTCCAGAGGATCAACAAGATGTTGAACTTGGACCAAGACGTAGCAAAAGAGCTAGAACGGAAAAATCATTTGGTCCAGATTTTCTGACATTTTTGCTAGAAAATGATCCTCAAAGCTATAACGAATCTGTAAGGTCGGCTGATGGCGCTTTGTGGAAAGATGCCATCAATAGTGAAATTGAATCCATCTTACAAAATCACACCTGGGAGTTAGTGGACCTTCCTCCAGGGTGTAAACCTCTAGGGTCCAAGTGGATTTTCAAAAAGAAAATGAAGGCAGATGGATCAATTGACAAGTACAAAGCAAGACTTGTAATTAAAGGCTACAGACAACGTGAAGGTCTTGATTACTTTGATATTTATTCTTCTGTAAAGAGAATAAATTTCATAAGGATGATACTAGCGATTGCAGCTTTGCGTAATCTTGAGGTACATCAGATGGATGTGAAAACAGCCTTTCTGAATGGAGATTTAGATGAAGAAATCTACATGGAACAACCTGAAGGCTTTATAGCTTCAGGACAAGAAAAGAAAGTCTACAAGTTAGTAAAATCCTTGTATGGATTGAAACAAGCTCCGAAACAGTGGCATAAAAAGTTTGACGACACCATGTTGGCAAATGGTTTCAAAATCAATGAATGTGATAAATGTATCTATGTCAGAGAGACAGAAGTTGGCTATGTCATTTTATGTCTCTACGTTGATGACATATTGATTGTCGGGAGTAATGTTAAAATGGTAAAATCCACCAAGAATATGTTGAAATCTAAGTTTGACATGAAAGACATGGGTCTAGCAGATGTCATTCTGGGAATAAAGATCTCGAGAAGTCCATATGGACTTATTCTTGATCATTCGCACTATGTGGATAAAATTCTTGGTAAATTCAACAATGATGATTATGCTGTGGCTAGAACTCATTTAGATGTGAGTCTACATCTATCAAAAAATAGGGGAGATGGTGTATCTCAAGTAGAATACTCTAGAGTGATCGGGAGTTTGATGTATTTATCGAGTTGTACAAGGCCTGATATAGCATGTACAGTAAACAAGCTCAGCATATATACGAGTAATCCAGGGGTTGATCACTGGAAAGTAATAGTAATACTCAGGTATTTACATTTTACTCGTAATTATGGGTTGCACTATCATAGATATCCAGCTGTAATCGAAGGATATAGAGATGCAAATTGGATATCTGATATGAAAGACTCAAAGTCTACCAATGGCTATGTGTTTACACTAGCAGGTGCAGCCGTATCATGGAAATCCTCCAAACAGACTGTGATAGCCATATCTACAATGGAATCAGAATTTATTGCATTAGATAAGTGTGCTGAAGAAGCAGAATGGCTTCGAAATTTTCTAGAGGATATTCCAAGTTGGCCTAAGCCAGTGCCAGCAATTTGCATTCATTGCGATAGTCAATCTGCAATTGGAAAGGCACATAACAATATGTATAACAGTAAGTCTAGACATATTCATCGTAGACACAATATCGTTAGGCAATTACTCTCTATTGGAGTTATTTCAATTGACTATGTAAAGTCAAAGGATAACATTGCGGATCCGCTAACCAAAGGGTTAAACAGAGAGTTAGTTGTGAAATCATCGAGGGGAATTGGACTAAAGCCCGTTAGATAAATATTGATTACGAAGGAAAACCCAACCTTGTTGACTAGAGATCCCAAGATCTAGGTTCAATGGGACAACCTACTCGTAAAAGACATAATTGGTTCACTGTGGGGGGTTACCTCTAGTCAATTCCTATGGTGAAATGAAACAGTGATGCTCGTATGGATAGAGGTTAAGCAAAGGCTTTTAATGATTCTTATGCGTCGGGAATCCGAACAGGTAATACAAGATACTCTTAAATAAGAAGTCACCTATGTGAGAGAGAAGTGGGGCCGCTTCAAAGGAAATTGTACGGGGCTCAATTCTTAGAATCTCTTGCAGAACCAGGTAGATGTTCATGGCCAAAATGAACATAATAATGAGAACTCTGATGTGTTAGGTAAAACATCTGTGTGATATATGTTTTCCATTTACATGAACGGTAATACAGTTCAATGACATCGTGTCCACTGTCAGCCAGTAAATGAGATGTATTTTCACAAGGGAAGGTTCAAAGGCTGAGGCCTACCTATCCTATGCAGGTGTTGTACCGTTGAACTCTTCAAGGTCAAAATAAAAATATTTTTATAAAATAAATTTATTTGATGTATTTTTCGCCAATTTCATTCATGTGGGGGATTGTTGGAAAAATGCTCATTAATAAGCATATTGACGTACAATTTTAAGCATGGTCCACTTCGTGTTAGTGGTTGGTTTTGAGTGGTTCGGATATTCCTCATTGAGTAGTTCGGAATGGTATATTCATATGCTTAAAATGGTGCTTGGGTGAATGAGAAATTGTTGCTTAAAGTCACCCATTGGTGTTGGAAAATAAAGAGGAATAAACTTGTCCCACATGGGAAAGCTAGTAAAGGGAAATTTTGTTTATATATGATTGCTCATATGTAGATGGCTAAGTGTTATTGTAGGCATTGCATTTTCGCATGTGAAACCCGATGATGAGTCTCATTTGGAGGCACTACCTTTTGAGTCATGAAAGCCGCGGGAAACGGATATCGGAAGGGGGAATTCAGAATAAATAAGCTCACTGTCTTCGTTGGTGCTGCGTTCGTTACTCTCGTTCGAACCTTGTGCAGATTGCGGACGTTAGTGCCGCGTGCTATGAGGCGTTCGAACGGAGCCGGTAATTCTGGTTTTGCTGCTAGCCTCACGCCCAGCCCATTTAGCCCCCAAAAGCCCATAAAACACATCCCAAATTAAGTAATTAAATATTAATTAAATATTAAACACTAAATATTAAACATTTAAATCATTTACCAATTAAATAAAACATAAAATAAAATCATGCCTAATATGAATGAATCAAATATATTATATACTAAAACTAAAAATAAGATTTGCCTAATTAAAATCAATCTTAACCAATAAAGCCAATCACATATTTGACTTCCTAATCTAACAAATTAAATGCCTAATCCTAACCAATCAAATATATTGTATTCCTAATCTAGCCAAGACATGTCCCCCAATCAAATCCATTGCTTTCCTTACCTAGCACTAAATCATATCCTAATTTAATGCACAAATCTCTTACTTGTGACACAAGGCCAAACCCTACCTCTCCTCTATATAAACATGACTAAACCAAGGCCTCTCCAATCTCTCTAGCTTATACACACAATTCACACAAGATCATAGCAAGAAATCCTAGACATCACAAGCAAATCACACCAAAACAATCCCTCTCTTCCATAGCCGAATCTATCACAAATAACCACCCCTAATCACCACTGAAAACCAGTCCCTCTAAACCTCCATACATCACCGAAAACCACACAAACACAGCAGCCCAAATCCTTAAAAAACAGTAACTTAGAAAACTACATAGATAATCTTAAAAGTAATCACTTTTAATTGCACTAAGAACCCACACAACTTGGAATAGTTCTTTGAAAACATTGAAACAGGTAGCCCGTGCAGTGAGCAGCAAAACAGGAGCCGAATAGGAGCAGAACGGAGTTCGAACGATAAGCAAAGCGGCGAAACAGTGAGCTAGGACGTTGAACCAGTGGACCAGAAAGTTGCGGAGATTTACCCCCTTTCGATTCCCGTGGAACGCGAGTCCGAGAGAGGGCTTAAAAGGTTAGACCTGAGGGTATCTTTCACACTTAATCTCATTTTATTTTCTGGTCATTTACTTTGATTATATTTTCTGTGTTTGTGGTATATGTCGTGTGTATGATGTATGTTGTGGGCATTGGATGAATGAGGGATGTGTCAACTCTCGCGGTATATCGGATGGAAACCCGGACATAAATTTCATAGCCGATTCCGAATGGACGGTAATATGATCTGTACTCGGGCCACAACTCCACGTACCGCTTGGGTAAATGGCACCATCCTCCTTTTGTCGTGCTGCTTTTGTTTATTTAGTTTGCTTTATTTGAATTCCATATGTCGTTAGTTATGCATTGGTTCAACCAGGCGCATGGGCTTAGTGAGTTAGTCCAAAGGTCCTCCATTTAGGAGACAAAGAGCCGAAAAGGCCACCTTCGTGACACTACTTCGCCGTGCCGGTTGATGTATGTTCGGTTGGACGCTAGATACGTTCAATCGGGCATACTTAGTTTAATGTTATTATTATCGTTATTTTCGTATGAGTCAATCGAGCGCATGGGCTTAGTAAGTGTGACGTGAAATCCCCTATGGGGAGAGGCTAAAAGCCCTTTACCACGATGCTTTGCCGCGCCGGTTGATGTGTGTTCAGATTGGACGGAAGATGTGTTCAATCGGGCATACTTGGTTGACATGATTGGTTCTATCCTTGCATGTATGATATGACGCGCATGGGCTTAGCATGTTGGTCTAAAGGTCCTCTCTTTGAGAGATCAAGAACCCCAAAAAGTCACCTTTACGGCAGTGCTTCGCCGCGCCCTTTTGTTTTCTGTTTATGTATTGCATCAGGTCCGTTTCCGTTCGAACGCGTTCACGAACGCAACTCGAACGTGCATGTGTTTTTGCCTTATTATGGTCAGGTCTCGTATCCGTTCGAACGCGTTAACAAACGCCATACGAACGTGAGCTCTCTGTCTCATCTCTCGTTCGAACGCGTTTACGAACGCTACTCGAACGTGAGCATTCTGTCTCGTCTCCGTTCGAACGCGTTTACGAACACTACTCGAACGTGAGCATTCTGTTTCATTCCGTTCGAACGCGTTTACGAACGCTACTCGAACGCGCATCCACTGTCCCAGTTTCATAATGCATCAGATCTGGTTCCGTTCGAACGCGTTCTCGGACGTTACACGGACGCAAACCTTCTGTTTACCGTTCGAACGCGTTTACGAACGCTACACGAACGCACACACACTGAACTGAGTCTGTCTTATAATATGCATGCATATTTGCCTATTGGTTGATCTTTCTTTTGTAAATATGTCAATGTATCACCATTCATATGCTTGTGTCATGATAACATTTGAGTATTATTTCTTGCGGTATATCGGATGGAAACCCAGACGTAAATTCCGTAGCCGATTCCGAATGGACGGTAGTGCGGTCTGTACTTGGGCTACAATTCCACGTACCACTTGGAAAAGTGCTCATATGTGTGCTTGTATGGTTACCACGTATGCTTGTATGGTTAGCATGTGTGCTTGTGTTTTTCCTGAATGTGATGTACAAAGTTGTATGTTCGTTGCTATCTTGATATATGTTAAGCATGCAATTTTATATATGAAATACATGTATATTTAGGCGCATATTTTATCTTATATATGTGAATTTAGAAGCATGATACCCTTAGAAATAATTGTTACTTCAGCTTGTTTAAATTATTATATAAATCTTTTCATTACAAGTGACATAAGTAAGGGACCATTCCGAACCCAACGGTTTGAGGTCTTCCCTTGCGAGGGGTGAGTGCGGCCTTAAATCTTTGTCCCGGTTCACACCGGGTGGCGACTCCATGTTATGTAATCCTTCCCAAACTAGGCCGCGAGCCTAGGAACGGCGTCGCCCAGTTTCTGTGTTCCCACAGTTATAAGGATAAAAGCTCTCTCTACGTGCGTGCGCATGGGGGGTGCAAATCAAAATCCGAACAGGCCTGACTCGTGTGTACCCGCGTGTCCTACGTACACGAATGCCGGACCAAATTGTGCAGGCCCGGCCCAGCCAATTTTTGCAAGTTTCTTTATTTTTTCCAGCCTTTTGAAGTTCCATAACAGTTAAATTAATTATATTAATTAACTTGGTTGTTACTTCAAATGAAAGGCCTCCCACTAATGTGATTTAATTGGCATATTTATTTCTTTTAAAAGGAGGCATAATTTTCGTTGGTGTTGGAAAATAAAGAGGAATAAGCTTGTCCCACATGGGAAAGCTAGTAAAGGGAAATTTTGTTTATATATGATTGCTCATATGTAGATGGCTAAGTGTTATAAGGATAGAAGCTCTCTCTACGTGCGCGCGCAGGGGGGGTGCAAATCATAATCCGAACATGTCTGACTCGTGTGTACCCGCGTGTCCTACGTACACGAATGCCGGACCAAATTGTGCAGGCCCGGCCCAACCAATTTTTGCAAGTCTCTTTATTTTTTCCAGCCTTTTGAAGTTCCATAACAGTTAAATTAATTATATTAATTAACTTGGTTGTTACTTCAAATGAAAGGCCTCCCACTAATGTGATTTAATTGGCATATTTATTTCTTTTAAAAGGAGGCAGAATTTTCATTTTGTGAGATACACAACACAGAGGGAAAATAAAAATTTCAGAGAATTTTGTTTTATTTTTTCCTTTGTTTTTAGAAAGAGTTCAAACACTTTCTGGTTCGTTGAAACCGAGTTTGGTGGTGCCCATACTCGTTCATTCCGTTGCATCCTGGGAAACAAACGTCTCACGTTCTACTGCACCATTCGGTAGGGGATGAATTTATTTTAAGGAGATTGTTGCCACATCAACAAGCCTCGGAATAGTGAAGCAGTGGTTCGGTTCTGACTCAAACACTGATTTCACAGGCTCGCCGAAACTTCATCAGAGTCAGAGGCAGACACTTCATCAGAGTCAGAGGCATCATCACAGGGTTCCTCATCAGACTTTAATTTCAGGGTCTGCCGCACAACGTTTGGGTCTGCCTTTAGGGTATGCCGTGGTACGAGGTACGCACGTATACGGATAATCCGATGACCGTATTTACTACCAACATATCCAGGGATCTCTTGGGTCACTTCTCAAAGATTCACCGATGACAGTTGATTTAAATTAGAATTAATCTGGGATTAATTAAGAGAGAAAAAATTAATCTATGATTAATTGAGGTATTATTTAATCTGGGATTAAATGTGTTCGGAAGAGAGAGAACGCGATTAATTTGGAATTAATCGGTAGAATAAATTTAACAGTTAAATTTGATTTTTCTATTTAATTTATTCGTATGGGCTAAAATTAATATATCAGATATATTAATATGAATTGGATTTCATTACGAAATTAAAGTCGGACTTTAATATGAACGAACGAATTAATTTAGAATTAATTCGTAGACGACATTCGTAATATATTTGCCAGGCATCGTTATTTAATTAAACTAGATTTAATTATTTAGCGATGAGAATTCGTTTAATCGGATTAAACAGATCCGAGCCGCGGTAAATGTTCGTAGAGACATTTGAATTTTGAATTCAAATGTGGGGCCCACTTTAAATGTGGTAGTTGGGAGAGTGGTTGGCATTTATGCCATACCATCCACTTTCCAACCACCTTGGAATGGTTTTGGCAAAACCATTTACCCAACCACCTTGTTTAGGTGAAAATGGTAAAAGGGATTTTACCAAAAGTCTTCTCTCTCTCTCTCATTTTGTGTATGCATCACACAAAACACACTTGGAACAAAATGGAAACCCTCTAATACTCTTCTTTGGGCGTGAACTTGAGCTTCTCTTCTCTTTGATTTTGTTGCAAAATCAACAAAGCTAACACTTCATGGAATCAACTAAGGTGATAGGGAAACCAACTCAAAGCTTGGAATCATCAAAGGAAGGATCCTGGAGATCTTCATTCAAACAACTCAAAGCTTGGAATCATCAAAGGAAGGAACTTGGAAACCAACTCAAAGCTTGGAATCAACAAAGGAAAGATCTTGGAGATCTTCTTCTTCTCAAAATTTTAAAAGCTCAAATCCATTCAATGTAAGTAATTCCGCAACATATAATGATTTTATGAACACCTTTTCTTGCTTATTAGATCCTTGGCATGTTCTAGGAACACTAACAATTTCTTCATCAAGAAATCCATTTAGAAAAGCCGTTTTGACATCCATTTGCCAAATCTCGTAATCATGATACGTAGCTATAGAAAGCAAAATCCTAATTGACTTAAGCATTGCTACTGGCGAAAAAGTTTCATCGTAGTCAACGCCAGGTCGCTGCGTGTAACCTTTTGCTACCAGTTGGGCCTTGTAAGTTTCAACCTTACCGTCAGGCATGCGCTTCCTCTTGTAAACCCATTTACAACCGATAGGAACAATTCCTTCGGGAAGCGGAACCAAGTCCCAAACTTGATTCTCATGCATTGAGTCTAACTCTGATTTCATGGCACTTTGCCATTTCACGGAGTCGATGTCCAACATCAATTCTCTATAGGTAAAAGGATCAGTCTCTTCAACTAAGAGAACATCGAGACTAGTTTCTTGTATCAAATACAAGCGTTCATGAGGTATAGATACCCTTTTGTCACCTACGGAGTGTGTGTGTTGAAGGTTCTTCATCTACTTGAATCTCAGTTTCCTATGTTGGTTCATTGTTTTCAGGTTGGACTTCATCAAGTTCAACCTGTCTATGATTACCATCTTCTGACAAAAATTATACTTCTAGAAATCTTACGAAGCGAGTTACGAACACATTTCGATGCTCGGTATCATAGAACAGATATCCCCTCATGTTTGAAAGATATCCAACAAACCTAAACTTTTGCCCTCGAGGCGAAAGCTTATCTTGCTGAGTCATCCTGACATAGGCAGGACAACCCCAAACCTTAATATAACTAAGAATTGGTCTCCTACCGGTCCATATCTCATACGGAGTCGTAGGAACAGCTTTTGAAGGAATCTTATTCAAAAGATGTGCAACTGTTAAAAGAGAGTAGCCACATAAGAAATATGGCAAATCTGTAAAGCTCAACATTGATCGAACCATATCCAATAAAGTCTGATTTCTCCTCTCAGATACTCCATTGTGCTGTGGAGTACCTGGAGGAGTATATTGAGCGAGAATCATATTATCCTTCATATAATCCATGAACTCACTGCTCATATATTCGCCACCTCGATCAGATCGAAGGCATTTAATATATTGACCAGTCTGTTTTTCTACTTCATTTCGGAACTCTTTGAACTTTTCAAAGGTTTTCGATTTATGTCGCATCAGATAGACATAACCGTACCGTGACAGATTATCGGTAAAGGTAACAAAGTACGAATAACCAATGTGAGCAGTTTGACTTAGTGGACCACATACATCAGAATGTATGAGTTCCAGTAAGTTAATAGCGCGATGTCCACACTAGAAAATGGGGCTTTGGTCATCTTACCCTGAATACACGATTCACAAGTTGGATAGGATTCAATGGTGAGATCTGGTATCAAACCATTCCTAACCAATTGGGTAAGGCGTTTAATGCCTATATGACCTAGCCGCATATGCCAAAGTTCAGTATTATTTGTGGATGTTGGATTTCGGCCGAGGTCCACAATCAGAATTTGTAGGTTGGGGGCACTAGCGATCCTGTAAAACAAAGACAGAGTGAGCGGGAGTAGACTGCCCAATGGTGTAGTGGGTGCCGGGGGCACTCCGACGCTCAAGTCAGTAGTATGAAATGAGCAGTAAACAAGTAAAATGTGTAAGTAAGGCATGTTATTACCTTATCTTACTTTGAGTGGCCGTGAGGGCGGTGACAAGTGTTTAGGGAATGAGAAACTATGAGAACTTATGTCAGAAAAGAGAAAACTTGAATATGAGAAGTCAAGCTTGAATGATCTGAACTACAAATTCTGCTTCCATTTATAGGTGGAGAAATATGAACTTTATAGTTAGCACATGGGAAAGGGTCCCCACAACATGTTTAAGATGTAAACTTTTGGTGATCATGAATCTCTGCATGTGAAGAATATATATCATGTTTAGAGAAAGAGAGAAATAATTGGTGACAAAATAGTGAGGTGTGTTTTATGCTGTCTATAAGTTTGACCTTATATCTGTAGCCTTATGTGCAAGTGGAATAAGGTTTCTTTGGGCTTTAGCCTGGGCTTTTTTGGTATTCAAACTCTCAGCTGGACCTTTGTCTATGGGCCTTATTCGGTATTGGGTTCGAAGTGAAAATACAATTTTGCCATCGGCCCAATTTTGGCATGTACAATTTGTCTCATACTCTCTAAGTCAAAAAGTCTTTTGATTTAGAGAGTATTTCTATATATGTGTCGTATGAAACAAAATGTAAGAGCATGTGTTAAGAATGCATGGCTGTAAGCATAACCTTATGTCGTATGTGTCAATACATGGTTCAACATGGTTGCAAAAGTCTCTTACATGGTTCATGCTTGAGGAACTTGATTCGACATGAATCCATATAAGTTCCCTGGTAGACTGAACTTGAGGAAGGTTTAGGAGCACATGACTTGAGTCGTCTGGATCGAGAGTAGCCCATGTCTTCTATTTGTATCGATATGAGTCTAATGGGGGATGTCCCGGGTCGACTGAACCATATGGAGGTTCAAGAGTATATTTCATACGACATGTGTCGTCTGGACAATGAAAGTCCAGGTCTTCAACTTGACTCGACATGAGTCTAAAGGGGGATGCTTCGGGTCTACTGAACCATATGAAGGTTCATGAGTATATTTCATACGACATGTGTCGTCTGGACTATGAAAGTCCAGGTCTTCAACTTGACTCGACATGAGTCTTACGGGAGATGTCCCCGGTCGACTGAACCATATGAAGGTTCATGAATATATTTCATACGACATGTGTCGTCTGGACTATGAAAGTCCAGGTCTTCAACTTGACTCGACATGAGTCTAATAGGGGATGCCCCGGGTCGACTGAACCATATGAAGGTTCATGAGTATATTTCATACGACATGTGTCGTCTGGACTATGAAAGTCCAGGCCTTCAACTTGACTCGACATGAGTCTAATGGGGGATGCCCCGGGTCGACTGAACCAGATTAAGTTTCAGGAGTATATTTCATACGACATGTGTCGTCTGGACTATGAAAGTCCAGGTCTTCAACTTGACTAGACATGAGTCTAATGGGGGATGCCCCGGGTCGACTGAACCATATGAAGGTTCAGGAGTTTGAACTTTGAGGAAGGTTCATTCCATACGACATGTGTCGTCTGGACCGAGGAAGTCCAGGTCTTCAACTTGACTCGACATGAGTCTAATAGGGGATGCCCCGGGTCGACTGAACCAGATTAAGTTTCAGGAGTATATTTTATACGACATGTGTCGTCTGGACTGTGAAAGTCCAGGTCTTCAACTTGACTCGTCATGAGTCTAATGGAGGATGCTCCGGGTCGACTGAACTAGATGAAGGTTCAGGAGTATATTTCATACGGCATGTGTTGTCCGGACTATGAAAGTCTAGGTCTTCAACTTGACTCGTCATGAGTCTAATGGGGGATGCCCCGGATGGACTGAACCAGATGAAGGTTCAGGAGTATATTTCATACGACATGTGTCGTCTGGACTATGAAAGTCCAGGTCTTCAACTTGACTCGACATGAGTCATGGGGGATGCTCCGGGTCGACTGAACCAGATGAAGGTTCATGAGTTCATTCCATACGACATGTGTCGTCTGGACCGAGGAAGTCCAAGTCTTCTATGTGATTCGACACGAGTCATGGGGGATGTCCCCGGTTGACTGAATCAGATGAAGGTTCAGGAGTAATTTCATTCGACAAGTGTCGACTGGACAGAAGAGGTCCAGGTCTTCAATCAAAGTTTATTCTAGATAATGTGTCGAGTAGCTTCCCATGGATGTCGTGTCGAATGGAAAAACCACGGGTTCCAACCTCATACATGACGTGGTGTCGATTGGCTCGATGTCGAGTGTAAGATAATCCAGTGACAAGAATTTCATCCATCTCGTGTCGAGTGGCTACGACTCTGGTATCCATGTCGTGAAAGATAGTCGATTGCGTCGGGTCCGGTTGTAAGGATTTATGAACTTTTCTAAACGCTATTTCATTTTTGGGTCTCTTCATTCGACGATACTACTCTAGGGATTCTAGGCCCTTCTATTCATTAAATGATGACAACCCTAATGCGAGTTTCGAGGCACTTTTTAGGCGGGAAAATGAGCGCCAAAATGTAGAGTATAAGGAGAGAGATTATGGATTCATTTGCTTCATTCACAAAGATCCACAAGTTGGGAGAAAGGCTTCAAGGTTTTAAGGTATTCTTCAAACTTTCCTCGTGTTCTTCTTTACTTTGAATGTTCATAGAGTAGCTTCAAACTGTTCTTAGACAATTTAGGTTGTTTGATCTCTTGAGTCGTATGTTGTTTGGTGGAATTGTGTTTGTAAAATTGAGTAGGAGTTTGATCTTTAGGAAACTTATTTTCTAGAAATTATTTGTTTGTATGTTATTCGAGTGAAATATGTCGAGTGGAGAATCCCTAGAGAGCTTAGGAGCCCAAATAGACAAATATGTAGAAGTATAAGTATCGTCAAATGAGTCAAGTGAAGATATATCTCTCCGGGACTGGTCGCTTCAACAGCTTTCAGAGGCTGGGCCGGTTACGGTATTGTCGCATGAAACTCATGTGGATGCAATACCTCTTAGGACTTTAGCAACAGTGGGAGAGTCGAGTGGGACAGTTAGCACTAGTGAACCAATGAACTTGCTAACTAAGAACCCTTTGCCGACTGAAAGAATTGATTACAAAATCCCCGGATGGATTGGGTTTTATGTACGACCGTTTACTGATGGGCTCAGATTCCTTATTCCGAGGTTAGTTTGGGAAGTTTTGGACCATTACAGGATTGCTCCTTCACAGTTGATGCCAAACGCTTGGAGGATCTTGTTGTCGATTGAATGTTTGGCTTTTGAGAAAGGAGTATTTTTTGAGTGTGATATCTCATGAATGCGATTGTCGTGTGAAGCTAACAAGTTTGATTGCTTGTTCTGCAGGTCCGTTTCAAAATAGATTGTTCGACAGAACCCCCCAAATTATATCAAATACTAAAGCTATTCTTGCTCTTTCAGCCGAACAACGAGATTGGAGAATTGTCTTGGTAGAAAATAAATTAAGGGCAACTTTAGTGTGGAAAGAAATCTTCGAATCAGAAGGTATATCTTCCCCTTTGGCACTTTGTAAACACGTATTGACAGTCATCTACTGTGCTTGGTCAATTCGAGCATTATACGGAAATGAATTGTTTATAAAGCCTTTAACTCCAAGGGAAATTTTATGCGCAGTAGATATAATGTCAGGACCCGTTAAGGTATCTTCAATCGACGAGTTGAAGAGTCGTAAGAAGGCGAGGAAGCTTAATGTGAAGGAACCAGAGGTTGAGGTCCCTGAACTACAACAAGCTGCGTCGACTAGAACTCCTAAGATTAAGGGGCAGTCGACTGAAATAGTCGTCAAAGGAGAAAAAATGAAAGCTATTGAAATTGAAGAGGACATTGATAATGTTATTATCAAGATTCCATCAGGGTCGACTGCTATCTCGGACCCGTCAAGCCTAAACCCTTTCATTAAGAAACTCTTGTTGGAGGAGGATGAACAAAGGTTATCCAAGATTGGCCCAGTTGAGACAATGAAGAAGGCTGCGGCTCTAACTTATCAAGTAAGTAAATAAACTAAAAATGTGTTTTATAACTTTTGTCGAATGATGACTAACTTAATGTTTTTCTCAGGCAATGGAGTGTAACTTATATATGCAACAATATGTCGAGTTGAACCAGAGGAAGCAGAGGGAGATGGAGAAGTTGGTTGCAGCGATGAAAAAAGAGATGGCAGAATTGAAATCAACGTTTGAAAAGGAGAATAAAGAGATGGAGAATGAGTTGAAGAAGGTGAAGGCTACTCTCAGGATGGAGAGGGAAACTTATGAAGTTACAATTGAAGGTTATAAAGATGCGCTCGACAATGTGAGGAATGAGAATGGAGAACTGGTCGAGCAGATTGAAGGGATTGCTCTCGAATCCATGATGAAAGAAATGAGTAATCTAATGAAGGATTTCCTTGAAGGAAAAACCGTCGCATGGGAACCACATAAATGGATTCGAGAATATGACCGACTAATTGCAGGGCTTTCTTCCTCCAACGAAGGTGATGTAGAAGGGAAGGGTGAAGAAGTCGACTCCAATGAGGCTGGGAAAGAAATCATTGATGCCGATGAGGCGGCTGAAGTTGAAAAGACGGAGAAGAATAGTGAAGAAGTGGGTCGAATGGAGGTTGAACCTGCTGGACAAGTTGAAGAAATTTCTGCTTCTGATGCTAAAGTTGCTGCCGAAGTTATCCCAGAAGAAGTTCCGGAAAAGTAAACTGTTTGTAATTTTTATTTTATGTTGTTGCCTTTTAATAGTTTGAACAATTAAATGGTTAAATGGTATTTTGAGATTATCTACAAATGGGTTTTGTTATTTTGTCGAATTATAATACATAAAGTAGTAATCTACTCTTATTCTTCAAATTTAAACAAAATCACGCATACATTACCGGTAGAATCGTTTAAGGTGAATCGCATTCCAACTGTTGTGAATTTGTCTCCCCTCTGTCGTATGTAATTTGTAGGCTCCATGTCCAACAACTTTTATGATGACGTATGGACCTTCCCAATTTGGTCCTAATTTACCATCTCCAATTTCTTTGGTATTCTGGAAAACTCTTCGTAGTACCCAATCCTCTTCCTTGAATGTTCTGCTTCTGACATTTTTATTGAAGTATCTGGTCATTCTTTGTCGATGTGCTGCTAGTCGAACAGATGAACGATCTCTCAATTCATCAATTGTATCCAGGTTTAAATCCATAAGTTGTCGATTCGCATCATCACTGAGCCATTGGTAGCGGGGAGACGGAATGCTCTCTTCAGTTGGTATCACCGCTTCTGTTCCGAACGCCAGAGAGAAAGAAGTTTCTCCTGTTGAGGAACAGATAGTCGTCCTGTAGGACCACAAGACTCCAGGAAGTTCATCCGCCCATGATCATTTTGCTCTTTCTAACCTTTTCTTTAAACTGTTTAAAATGATCTTGTTGGAAGACTCGACTTGACCATTAGCTTGTGGGAAGTGAGGGGTTGAAAAACTTAATTTGATTCCCCAATTTTTACAGAAGTATTAGAAATGATGGCCGATAAATTGTGAGCCATTATCAGTCACAATCTCTTTGGGAATACCGAATCGACATATGATGTTCTTCCAGACAAATGATTGAACTTTTTTATCTCGTATCTTGGCAAAAGAGTATGCCTCAATCCACTTTGAAAAGTAGTTTGCTAAAGCCAGCATGTAGACTCGTTGTCCCGGGGTGGTTGGGAGTTTCCCTACAATGTCCATCCCTCATTTCATGAATGGCCATATGGATATGATGTGATTTAGCTTCCAGGAGGAAGGTGTGAAACTGGGGCGGACCTTTGGCATTTCTCACATTTCTTTGTGTAGTTTGCCGAGTCAGTTCTCATGGAAGGCCAATAGTACCTTATCGAATGGGTGCGAAGTGCAAGACTACGTCCTCCAGAATGATTTCCACATTCCCCTTCATGTAATTCTGACAACACATGTTGGGCTTGTTCATGAGTAAGACATTTTAAGTAGGGTCCAGTGAACGACCTTTTCAACAACTGTCCATCGAATAAGGTGAACTTTGTGGCCTGCCTCTGAATTCTCCTTGCTTCAGTTTTGTCTTCTGGAAGTAGCCCATTTTGTAGATATTTCACAAGTGGTGTCATCCACGAGTCGTCTGAAGTGATGGAGGTTACCTCTTTTTCCTCCTTCCAGATTACGGCCAGTTCAAGTATACTACAGGAATAGACTGAGGTTTGTCCCCGTGCATTGTTGATCCAAGAGTAGCCAACGCATCCGCTTGAGAATTCTCACTTCTTGGGACTTGAGTTATCGTAAGTTCTTGAAATGTCGACAGGATTTCTTTAACCTTCTGCATGTAGGATGCTATCTAAGGATCTCGTGCTTGATATGAACCTTGCAATTGGTTGACTATCAATTGAGAATCAGACTTAACTTCTATCTTCTTTGCTCCAACTTCACTGGCTAAGTTGAGACCTGCTATCAATGCCTCATACTCTGCCTCATTGTTCGTAACTCTGAAACCATATTTGATTGATTGTTGTAGTACATCACCGTCAGGAGAAGTGATTACGACCCCTAGACCGCATCATTTCTTATTACTGGAACCGTCGACTGAGAGCTTCCAAGATGATGTCGTCTGGATTGAATTCACCTCTATATATGCTGTAATATTTAGGCTGGGACTGAAATCAGTTACAAAATCAGCTAAGGCTTGAGACTTGATTGCCGTTCTGGGTTGGTCAGTGATGTCGTGTTCTCACAGTTCCACTGCCCATTTTTTTAATCTCTCAGACAACTCCAGCTTATGCAGTATGCTCCTCAGAGGGTATGCTGAATAAACTGTGATTGGGTGCCCTTGAAAGTAGGGTCGTAGCTTCCTTGCTGCCATTACTAAATCCAACACTAGTTTTTCCATATGTGAGTAGCGTGACTCCGCATCTAGTAATGCCTTGCTCACATAGTAGACTGGGAGTTGTGTCACATTTTCTTCTCTGATCAAGACTGCACTCACAGCTTGTTCTGAGACTCCCAAGTAAAGGAAAAGCCTTTCATTGTCGAGTGGTTTTGACAACAGAGGTGGAGATGAATCTGTTTAAAGCTGCAATTCTCCATACTAGTCGCATGACATCTTTCGGGCTAGAAGGAGAAGGGATATCAAGAATTGATTTGATTTGGTCTGGATTTGCTTCTATACCTTGTCGTGTGACAACATATCCCAAGAATTTCCCTGAAGCAACTCTAAACGCACATTTAGTTGGGTTCAATTTCATCCCATATCTGTTCATTATGCTGAATGTTTCTTCCAAGTGCTCTAGATATTGATATGATTTTGAAGACTTCACCAGCATGTCGTCTATGTAGACTTCCATTGTCTTCCCAATCTGTTGGGAGAACATTTTGTTGACCATTCGTTGGTAGGTGGCTCCAGCGTTTTTGAGGCCAAAAGGCATTACCTTGTAACAAAAAATACATTTATTGGTGATAAAGGCAGTCTCCTCCTGGTCGTCTGAATGCATGAGGATTTGGTTGTAGCCAGAATATGCATCCATGAAACTTAACAATTCATGTCCGGCTGTAGCATCAACTATTGAATCGATATGAGGTAGTGGGAATGAATCCTTTGGGCAAGCTTTGTTCAAGTCTGTGAAATCAATACAAACTCATCACTTTCCATTTTTCTTTCGCACCACTACCACATTGGCTAGCCACTCTGGGAATTGGACTTCCTTGATGGCACCATTCTGTAGTAATTTTTGAATTTCTTCATCGATAATTTGATTCCTCTCTAGGGCAAATTTTCTCCTCTTTTGTCTGATAGGAGGGTAGTCTGGATCCACATGGAGCTGATGGGTAATCAATTCAGGGTCGATCCCAGTCATATCTTTGTGTGACCATGCGAATTGGTTGTGTCGTTTCAGTAAAAAATCGACCAAGTCTGCTCGTAGTTTGGGATCCAGATTTGCTCATACTTGTGTCTTGTGATCTGCATGTTCTGCATGAATTTGGACCTCATCAAGTTCTTCAATGTTGGGTAGTGTCGGCTCCATACAATGAGGTCCGTTCTGTAATTGCTATGCAGAATGAGTTTTGGCTTTCAATGTCGTCTGGTAGCAGCCTCTTGAAGCAGCCATGTCTCCCCTTATTTCCTGAATCCCCCACTGTGTAGGGAATTTCAGAACTTGGTGATAAGTGGATGGCACTGCTCTCATTTCATGAATCCATGGTCTACCAATGATAAGATTGTAGGCTGAAGGACAATCTAAGACTAAGAAAGTAGTCATCTTGTTGATTCCTCCCGCGTAGACTGGAAGGATTATTTCTCCCATGGTGAATTTTTGTTCACCACTGAACCCAATTAACACCGTTGTTCGCCTGTTTATTTTCTGCAGCTCGGTTCCCATGTCTGCAAGGGCTGCAGCGAAGATGATGTTGGCTGAAGAGCCTGTGTCCACTAGCACTCGTTTAATCATAAAATTCGCAACTTGCAAGGAAATCACCAAGGCATCATGGTGTGGATTCATACTACCAGAATCGCTGTCGTCTGGAAACTTCATGGTCAGGTTGGTAAATATCCTCCCCAAGGACATTGTAGAGTGGGGAATGTTCACCATGACTGCCTTGGTATGTCGTTTGGCTGCTGAGTAGGAAACCTCAGTGACTTCTGCTCCCCATGAAATGAAATTTACTGTATTGTCAATTGCTGGAGGTGGAATTGAAGCGTCCCCTTGGTCGTCTCTTTCGTTTCTTCGGGCTAAAGTAGCTTTCATTTTCTCTGTAAGTAAATCCCTCAGAAATCCTTTGTTCAGTAGCTCCATGACCTCCAGCCTCAATGTTACGCATTCAGCTGTAGTATGGCCGTAGTCCCGATGGAATTCACACCATTTATTGGTGTCCTTCTTTTTGGAACTTTCTCTTTTGCTTGGGGGCCATCTCACCTCAGTCCCCATCTTCTTAAGGACCGAAACCAATTCTCCTGGGGAAATAGAAAAATTGTAGTTTGGGAGCCTCGGTTTGTCTACTTGAGTTCTCTCCTGGGCTCTGTATGGTAGAGGTCATCGATCAAAATCTTTACGGAGAGGTTGATGCTATTTTCTTTGATGATTCCTCTTATCTGAAATGTCTAGGCATCATATTTGCGAATTCTTTATGTCGTTTGGAAGCATGGTGAATTCTTTCATTTTGCAAGTTGGAGGAACTGTCTTTCCTTTTATTCCTCTTATCTTCTTCCCACCTGATTTCTATTTGGGCTCATGCCATGGCTTGGTCCATTGTGTAGCATCGGAATTTGGTTAATTTTTTGTAGAGTCAACTCTCAAATAGTAACCCGTTTCTGAAAGCTTCCACAGCTGTTGGCTGATGAATGTCTGGAATAGTCATCATTTCCTTGTTGAAGCGAGCCACGTAGCTTCGCAAGGATTCCCCCTTCGTTGTTGGATAATATTGAAGTCGTCAGTAGTTTTCTCAAGCTTGCAAGAGCTTGCAAAATGTTCCACGAATTTATCTGCTAGTTGTTGATACGATTCAATGGATCTGTATGGAAGATTGATGAACCAGGTAAGGGCTGGACCGGCTAATGTTTCTCCAAATTCTTTGCACATTCCAGCCTCCCATTGGTGAGGGGCCAGGCCAGTTGACATCATTTTTTATTTGTAGTGAATAACATGGTCGTCTGGATCAGTGGATCCGTCATACAACTTCATATCTGGTGGACTGAATTTCCGTGGCAGCTCAACAGATGTGATGGTCTCCAAGAATGGAGTGTGAGAAACGGTTCCTGCTCGGTTTTTTTTATCGACAGTCTCACCCCTGGTAGGCTGGACATAAACGCTTCTTTAAACTCCATCATTTCCCTCCTCATGATGGATACAACCTGTTGTGCTTGGTCGATTGGGGAAATTGGTAGGTTCCTCTGGCCGCCACCATTTGATGGATTGTCATCTGCCACTTCGTTGAATGCTCCCAATAGATTAGATGGAGTGGCATGATTGTTAGGTTGATCTGAAGTATTATGATGCTGAGATGTGGATGAAATTAACTCAAACTGTTTTTGTAAGTTTATGTTGGAATTTCACATGGTTTGATTTTCTTCTTCCAAAGTTTGCAGTCTTTCCTGGAGCATGGCCAGTTGCGATGCTACTGGATTCGGTGTTTGTTCATTGCTAGAAGCCATGAATGATGGTGCTTTTGAGAGTTGTAGGATGAGAGATCTTCGCCTGCTATGAATCGCTAAGGCCCCACGGTGGGCGCCAAATTATGAATGCTGGATTTCGGTCGAAATCCACAATCGAGAATTTATAGCTTGGAGGCACTAGCGATCCTGCAAGACAAAGATAGAGTGAGCGAGAGTAGTACTGTCCACCGGTGTGGTGGGTGCCGGGGGCACTCCGACGGCACCCAACCACCCGGTGGTTTAGGTTTTGAGTTTAGGATTTATGGGTTAGGGTTAGGGGTTAGAGTTTGAGGGTTAGGTTTAGGGTTTGGGGTTTGGGGATGGATTTAAATTCAGTTTCTGAATTTAAAAGAAGCTACTCGGTTTTGAGGATTGAATCGGCTAGCTTCATTGCTTTGGTTGGCATCAAATATAGCTGGATTGCTCACTGGAAATTAATTCAAGATTCAAGTTCTTCGAACGAACTGGTGGCTGGTTTCCTCGGCAAATTCGTGGATTAAACTGTTCTTTGGTGGAATCAACGTGAAAGCTGAGTGATTCAGTCGGTTCTGGTGTCGATTTCTGAGTTTGGATGCAATCAGTAACCAAATTTGGATTTTGATCAAGGTTGACCATACGTTGACCACTGCCAGTTCATTGAATCTTCAACCTGTTCTTCTGTTTTCCGGTGTTTGATCCAATTTTGGTGTAATCTTAGTGACAAATTTTGTTTGTCACGTGCGTGAACCTGGACACAATTATGACTAGGTTCGAAGATTGAATGGTGTCTCTGGCTGATAAACTTTCATTTCAGATTTGGAATTAGACACTGTTTTGGTGGATCCAAATTTGATTTGCTGAATTGACCGGCCATTTCTGGGTTTGATTTTCAAACTTGGCGCATTTGATGATCAGAACTTGAGATCTGAGTGGTTGACCTGCAGTTGGCAGCAAGTGTTCATCATGATCTTCAACCTGTTCTTATTTTTCCTGAATTGATCCTTTCTCGGATTGAATTAGTGACATATTGTGTTTGTGGGCCTGATGCTGTTGGTTGCTGCCCATGGGGACTGCTAGTGGCGTCATCGGGCCTGATTGTTTGAGTCGGGTTTGCTGCTTCGGTAGAGGCTATCTGGTTTTGTTGTCATGCGCGTTTTTTTAAAGTGCATGTGATGGGACATCCTCAGTTGTTTATTGCTGGGCTGAGTTTGGTATTCTTTGATTGGAATTTGGGCCGGCGCTCTTGAGCCTGCTCCTGAAATTGGTTTGTTTCGTGCGTTTTTTTAAAATGCACGTGGTGGCTGCTCGGTGCTGTAGTCTTGAGTGGCATGGGCCGGCTGGTTTTGAAAATGAAAGGGGTGGATTCTCGGGCCGGGAACTGCCTGGTGATCTGCTACTTGTTTGTCATATTGGGCTTGCTGGAAACCATTTTGGGCTTCCTGTTTGGGCCGGTTTTGTCCTTCCTTGGGTTGTTTTCTTGTGCTTTGGAAAAACGCACGTGAGGGTGCAGAAGTTTTCTCTTGGGCCTGATTTGTTTGGGCCCGATTGAAGTATGATGGGCTGGTGAAGCCACGTGAAGTTACGTGAAGTCACATTACGCACGTGAAGTCAGAAGCTATCTAATTTCAATGGGCTTGGTGTTTTGGGCTTCCTGGAACACAAGTGGACTGCTGATGACGATTTGGGCCTACTTATTTGGGCTGGTTTTGATGTCTAGATAGAGGCTGACTAGTTTGTTTTTTTGGGTGACTTGCATGGGCCTAATTGAGCTTGGATCACGCTGATGCTCTCCAGTTTGCTGGTTTAGTGTGGTTTTTGGCAGTCCCGGAACTAGTTGCTGGCAGGATCAAGAGATTTGATTCTGGCTGGGCTGGTTATTGATTCTTCGTGGCAGTTCTTGACCCTCACCTTCTCACTTCTACTCCACTGTAGCTGAGGGGAATGATGATTATGTGCTATTGTGCAGAGTAGTAGGCTCCCATGGGTGATCATTGTAGCAATCCGTTCTAATTGTCCAGTAGCTCATATTGGGGTAGGGAGGGTCTCAACATGTGAAGAAACTTTGGGTCTCTAATAGGATGGGTAAAA
This sequence comes from Zanthoxylum bungeanum, assembly GCA_019454045.1. Taxonomy (NCBI): domain Eukaryota; kingdom Viridiplantae; phylum Streptophyta; class Magnoliopsida; order Sapindales; family Rutaceae; genus Zanthoxylum; species Zanthoxylum bungeanum. Next base: position 114,978 of record SKCR01042190.1, read on the forward strand.
TCACGATTTTCTCATAGACCGCTTCTACGGCCATGGACATTATTGGCTACTTTCAATTCGAGTCAAAGGGCCAATTTTCTGGTGTGGTGGCGATGTAGCAACTTGATGCAAACAAAACTATGAACAGTAGCGTATTGTACTGGTTGGGGAGCCAGGAAGTACGAAGAAATCATGGGATTGTTAGCGGGGGTAAAATCTCGTCATATACTTGAGAGGCTCGCTCTTTTCGAGTTGGAAGGTGCTGAGAGGGTAGGGTAGGCTACCGTGGGTGATCATTGTAGCAATCCGCTGCTAATTGTGCCCGAGACAGTAGCATATCTTGGGGTAGGGTGGGCCTCAACTTGTGAAGAAACTTTGGGTCTCTATTAGGATGGGTAAAATCACGATTTTCTCATACGGCCTTTTTTCTTGGCTACTTTCATCTGAGTCAAAAAGGCCACTTCAGATGAGTGATGGCGATGTAGCAACTTGACGCTGACAAAACTATGAACAGTAGCATATAGTACTGATAGAGGGGCCAGGAAGTACGAAGAAATTATAGGATTGTCTAGCGGGAGTAAAATCTCGTCATTTACTTGAGAAGTTTTTTCTTTTGAGAGTTGAAAGGTGCTGAGGTGATGACATGGACTCTGCAAGCCTTGGGTGGTAGGGGCAAACAAATATAATAGGGTTTAGACTGCTGTGGGGATGAGGATTTGGCTATGATCACACATATGCTCATGGGCTCTCTGGATTGGGATGTGGGGATGCTAGTAAGGTAGTTCAATTTATTCTGCCTTATGGCTCTCTGGATTGGGATGCAATTTAGTGTTTCGTTTGGGCTGTTGGCGCTGGTTTTGGGCTGGTCATGCAAGTCGTTTGGCTGGGCTGTGCAGGCTGGCTTTTTGTTTGGGCTGTTAGGCGCTTATTTTGGGCTGGTTCTTGTAACTTGTGCTGGTTCAAATAAGCTGATAATATTGACCACTATGGGCTGGTAATTCATGTAATTTGGGCTAAGACTTTGGATGGAAATAACGGCAATTTGGGCTAGAGTTTTGGGACAGATTGCCTCAAAGTTTTAGCTTGGTTCATGATTGTTTGCACGTGGGACGTTAGCATGTTGTCGTCTATTGCTGTGCATTCTGTGGCCTGCAATGTGTTCATGGGACGCGTTCTCCATGGACTGATGTTCTACGGCTTGGCCTGTTTAGGGTGGCTACGTTCACGGTCTGACTACATGTGGGCTGTGCTTGCTTTTGGCCTGTTTGTTGAAGGCTCAATTTGCTTGCTGGCTCACTGGATTGTAGAAACCACTATTAAGTCTATTGAAGGACCGAGGCTTGTGCACGTGGGTTGTGGCTGTGTCTCATGGGCTGGTCGGATTATGCTTCGTGGGCTGATGGTTTGATAATTTTTGTGGGCCGCAAAGTGGTTGGAGGGACTAGTGGGCTTATATCTGGGCCTGCTGATTCATCCAGGGCTTTTTAAGGCTGCTTGTTTTGTTACGAATTATGCTTCACATAATTCCAACAGGCGATGTGCTGTGGATGGACGTTTGGATTTGTTTTCTAGCCGTTGATTGTGCATTAATCGGTTTTAACCGATTAACCGAACCGTTCCGACCCATTTTTTTTATTACAGTTCGGTTAAATCAGTTATTGCGGTTAAATTTTTTAACTTTTTTGGTTATTCGGTTCGGTTACGGTTATGAGATTCATATAACCGAACCGACCGATTAACCGAAACTAAACCATATATATATACACTTCAAAACCCTAAACCAAAACTAATACTTCAAAACCATAATTTCCATAGACATACCAATTACCAACTCCAGCCGCCACTTACAACAACAAAATTGTAAAATCCCAAAATCACAAAACCTTTGCAGCCTTGCAACATCATTTCTATTTTCTCCTTCTAACTTCTAAGGCTCCATCCGCCAACAAGTTTGATTAGGTGAGGTACTTACAGCTTTGATGTATTATGTATATTTGATTTGTGTTTCTTTTGTGGTTTCTTCTTATTGTTCTTCGTCTTCCTCGATTTCTCTCCTCTCTTCTTTGTCTAATCGTCTTCTCATAACAATATCAGATGCCTATTTCTCTCCATTCGACTTCGTCTTCTCGCATTGTTCTGCTGTAAATTCTGCTTCTGCCAAACTAATAAAGCCCAGATGAAAAAAATCATCAAATCCAGTATCTGACCACAATAAATCAATAATTCCTCGAATTAACATCAGCTCCATTTTCAAGCAACAATGCCACAATCTGCCGAGTGCCGACAACCCACAAAAAAATTAAACAAAAGCTATTAAAATAACAAACACCCATTACCAAATCAATCGAAAAAAAAAAGCAACCTCATTGTGGCAGCAGCAAAATGAAGAGGGGAATTTAAGCCACCAAAAGTTGAATATTTAGCTAGACAAGGGTTACAATCTAAAAGAATTTTGGCTTCAACCAAATCACCATCTCTTGCAGCTGACCCTAATCTCTCTCCTGAAGCTGAACACCCAAATGAATTTCCCATTTTCCTTTTTTTAATTTTATTTTTTTCTTTATACACAAACACTCAATTTCTTTCTTTCACAACGTTGTGTGTTGTTTTTCAATGAGAATGATCAATAGGTCAACATGCACACAGAGATGGAGAAACAAGTCAAAAATATTCACTTAGAAAATCAAAGAAAGGATATAAGTTTGGAGAGAAATGAAGAGAGAGTGACATTTTCTCTTTTTCTTTTTCCTTTTTATTTATTTCTTTATAGATGTTTAAATATCATATAAAATAAAATAAATAAAATAAATTATGGGGCCTGTGTTTGTAATGTTGTAGAGCTTTGCTCGGGTAACAGAGTTATGCTTTCATTATGATGATGTGTTTTTTTTTAAATCTGTTGGGTGTGCAAACAAAGTCCCACATTGGCTAGAAGAGGGGATGATCATGGGTTTATAAGTATGGACAATATCTCCATTGGTATGAGGCCTTTTGGGTATAGCCCAAGAGCAAATCCATGAGGGCTTAGGCCCAAAGTGGACAATATCATACCAATGTGGAGATAAGTGATGTCCTAGGTCCCAACAATTGGTATCAGAGCTGATTAAAGATCCAGTGGGCCGAATTGAAGACTGATCTGTGACCAAGATCAAAGCCCAAAGAAAAATCCTCCTTCATTCGGTGAAGCAGAAGACCAAAAACCCTAATCTGTCAATTGGAGAGACGGCAAGTTGAATCAAGATCAACCGAAACCAGCCTCTCTGTTTTGGGCCTGAGAAAAATCCCCAAAAATTGTCAATCTTGAAGAACAGAGCACTATAGACGCAAATCAAAATCAAACAATCAGAGACGAAGGGCAACAAGATTCCATCACTTGAAGATCACGGCCAAAACCAGAATCGAAGAACAGGGAAGCCGAATCAACGAAAGCAAGAAACAGTCACAACCCTAAAATCTGAGAAAGAATAGGCTGCAGAAACAAAAACCCTAAGAGCTATTGAAGAGATCCCTGAAAGAAAAACAGACCTGCCGAGACCAAAAACTGATCACTGAGTCGCCGATCAAGATCAAAGAACCAAGAAGAAGACTGCTCCTGTGTTGCAGGTCGCCGAACAAGATTGAACAGCCGAGAGAGACGCCGAATCAAGAACTGATTTCGACGAACGCGTGCCCTTCGAGTCTTGGCACTGAAAGCTGCAAACCGAGACTGAGTGAGTAGAAAAGGAATTAGAATCGCCAAATGCTGTTGTTTGTTTAAAACAGTGTGTAGTCTGGTGTTGCCAAATCTGCGTCTGGTTCTGATTAATTGGTTTAAGTAGTTTGAAGGAACACCCAAGGAACTGTGTTGATGTTGGGTGATTAAGGCGTAGTTGTTGTGTGATTTGGTTGAGGGTGAGTGTTCTCTGCATCTGGTGTATTCGGTTTTGGAGTTTCAATTTGAGAAATTCAGGTCTGTTGAAGTGCAATTTTATTTCGGTGAGCAACTGTGAGGAATTGCTGAGTGTGTTCAGGCAGTTTGGGTGTATACTGAAAATTGGTGTTTAGCAAGTAAGGCACTGTGTTGCCGATTAAATTGAGAAACTGTGTGTTGCCAAATTGAAACTTTGGGTGTTATAAAGCTGAGTGTTGGGTGATTGGGGCTTTGTTGTTATTTGGGTATTGAAGCCCTGTTGGAGTTGATTGAGTGTGATTTGCCTAAGGGTGTTTGGGGAGTAATTGCCGAGTGTGATTGCGGAATTGTCATCGGGTGATTACTGTAAAAGGAAATAGAAATGTCGACCATGAGACTCGACATCGGCATATTTGACGGAAAGGGAGATTTCACCACGTCGAAGAAGAAAATGATGGTTCTGCTTTCCCACCATAAGGTGGCTTTGGCACTGGAACCGGATCCAGAAAAGTGGCCATAGATGGAAAAGGAAGCGAAGGACGAAATTCTGGAAGAGGCGTACAACTTGATTTTCCTCCACTTGGGAGACTCGGTCATCAGAAAAGTTGATGGAATGGACACAGCCATTCAACTCTGGGGTAAACTCGAATCTCTTTATTCTGTTATTTCCGCACCAAATTTAGTGTTCTTAAAAGGAAATTTGTTTAATTACAAGATGGATACTAATAAGTCGATTGATGATAATTTGGATGAATTCACGAAAATGACTCAAATCCTTAAAGGAACTGACCAAGCCCTAGGAGACTCTAGCGAAGCTATGATTCTATTAAATGCATTGCCTGAAGAATATAGTGTCGTTAAGAACTCTCTACAGTACACATGAGTTGTACCTAGGCTAGACTTGGTGATATCTGGTATAAGGGCTAGAGAGCTAGAACTTAGAACCAGTAGGAGAGGTGGAGCGAACTTATTCGTGAAAGGGAAAAATGAGAAAAAATATAATGGTCCGAATAATCATCAGACTAATAACCAAGAACCTAAAGGACAGAAAAAGAATAAACAGGATAAGAATAAGAATAATGACAAGAAGTGCTATCATTGTGGAAGATGGGACACCTTAAAAGGAATTGTTATAAGTTCATTAGGGAACAAGAAAATGAAGGCAGCGCTACTGTGGCTGCCGAAAAGGAGTCGATGTGCCTATCTGAGGCATTGACTGTGTGTAGAGATCACATTAGTAGAGAATGGATTCTGGACTCCGGGTGTTCCTTTCACATGAGTCCGTATAGGGACTGGTTTGTCAACTTTAGAAATTCTGACCAAGGGACTGTGTATATGGGTAATGACAATACTTGTAGGATACATGGAGTTGGGGACATAACACTTAAACTTCATGATGGTAAAGTTAGGATTCTTACTGACGTTAGATATGTACCTGACTTGAAACAGAACTTGATATCACTAGGAATTCTAGATGAATTAGGTTTCACATATAAAGCACACAAAGGAAACATGCACATATCTAAGGGTAATAAACTGATCCTAACTGGTATAAAGAGAAATGGATTGTATGTTCTAAATGGCCAACATGTATTTTCGGATAAACCCATTTCTTCTTTATCTTCTAATGTTGATATGACTAATATATGGCACTTGAGACTTGGCCATATAGGCCATAAAGGAATGCAGGTACTCATCAAGCAGGGACAATTTGGAAATGACCAGTTGAAGCCACTTGAGTTTTGTGAGATCTGTGTGTTGGGCAAACAACATAGACAGAGCTTCCCAACTGGAATTCACTTGTCAAAGGCGAGTCTGGAGTATCTACATTGTGATTTGTGGGGACCAGCAAAGGTCCAGACTCATGGGGGTAAGAAATATTTCCTCTCTATTGTTGATGACTACAGTAGGAAGGTATGGACATTCTTACTAAAATCAAAGGATGAAACTTTGACTAAATTTAAAGAATGGAAAGTATTGGTAGAAAATCAAACTAGTAACAAAGTAAAAGTCTTGAGAACTGATAATGGCTTAGAATTTTGTAATACTGAGTTTGATCAATACTGTACTAGTGAGGGTATCCTGAGACATATGATTGTTAGAAACACCCCCCAACAGAATAGAGTTGCAGAAAGAATGAATAGAACCCTATTAGAAAAGATCAGATGCCTTTTATTCTCTTCCGAACTTCCGAAGGCCTTTTGGGGTGAAGCCCTCAATACTGCTACTCATTTGATTAACCTTAGCCCTAATAGTTCAATTCAGTTTAAGACACCAGAAGAAATCTGGTCTGGTAGGGCTCATAAGCTTGCCCACCTTAGAGTGTTTGGCTGTGAAGCTTATGCTCACCAGTCCGTAGGTAAACTTGAACCGAGGTCAATCAAGTGTGTTTTCTTAGGATATCAAGAAAGGACAAAAGTGTATAGGTTATGGGAAAAGGGAATCACCTGGAGTCAAAGTCATAATTAGTCGGGATGTTATATTCAATGAACTTTGTTTTCTTTGTAAATCTACTAACAAGAATGCAGGTGCCTTAGAAAAGGATCTAGCAGATTTTGATCTTGCAGGTGGAGCTCAGATGCAGGTGGAGCCAGGGACATCAAGGACCGCTGAGCAAGTTGGTGACATGTCAGGCACGGAGACATCTGAGGACACCCAGCCCAGGAGAAATATCCATGAGGAAAACAGAAATGAAGTAGCAGAGATACAAGAACAAATTGAAGAGGACACAGTAGATAAAGTGGATCAAACTGAGCAGCATGATGAAACACCACAAGACATATTGGCCAACTACCAGCTAGCGAGAGACATAAGTATGAGGTATGTAAGGCCTCCTACCAGGTATGATTACTCAACCAATGATTTGTATTTCTGTGCATTAATAGCAAGTCATTAAATTAATGAGATTGAGCCTGCTAGCTTAGGAGAGGCATTAAAGTCTACCCATAAACTTGAATGGGAAGCGGCTATGGAAGATGAGATGTCTTCTCTTAGTACTAGACCTGAGGTGATTAAAATGGAAAATGTACCTTATGCAAATGCTATTGGTTCTGTGATGTATGTCATGATTAGTACTAGACCTGACTTGTCTTATGCTGTATCTTTATTGAGTAGGTTTATGTCTAATCCAAGTGGAGCACACTGGAGTGCTTTACAATGGTTGTTAAGATACTTGAATACTATTGTTGATTATGGCTTATGTTTTAACAAATCTAACGCTTTAGATTTGGTAGGGTATGTTGATTCTGATTTTGCAGGTGACATGGACTCGAGAAAGTCAACTACAGCTTACTATTTCACACTTGGTGGAAATTGCATCAGCTGGAAGTCAAGCCTGCAACCGTTGGTTACACTCTCAACTACCGAAGCGGAGTATATAGCCATAACTGATGTGTTCAAGGAAGCAATTTGGCTTCAGGGTATCTTAACCGAAATACAACAGCTGCAGGGTAAGACAGTTGTGTATTCTGACAGTCAGAGTGCAATACATCTGAGCAAGAATCCAGTACATCATAAGAGAACCAAGTATGTGGATGTGAAGTATCATTTTGTGCGGGAAATTATCTCAAGTGGTAAGATTGAGATTAAGAAGGTTCCAACTGAAGACAACCCATCTAACATGGGGACAAAGATTGTGACTGCAACCAAACTCTCCCACTGCATGAAGCTGTTGCAGATGGGGGTTGGCTGACCTTGCAGCCGACATGAGCGATGATGTGAGTAGGTGAGTTTGCTGTGCTATCTTTGCCTTAATGTATCCTTGTGTATGATTGTGAGTGATATATGTTTTTGGCTTCAAGGTGGAGATTGTAAAATGTGAAGCCCTTGTCATCCGTTGGATGAGGGACACGTGGCGCAATCCTTGTCGTTGTCCCAATTACATGTATTTGCTCATCATATATAAAGGCCACTTAGGTTGAGTATTAGAAAAAGTTTTCATTATTTGTATTCCCTTTGTTTTGGCTAAGTGTTGAGATTTGTTCTTTAGTCCAAGTTAGTGTAATTCTCAATTGGGAATTTGAGAGATTGACACTTTTAGAGATTAGGGTTTGTGAGATTTGGGGGAATTACAATTTGTAAACGGATTCAAGATTCTTGTGTAATCTTGAAAGTGATTAGTGCAGCGAGCTCCTTGTTCCGGAGTTCAACGTGGATGTAGTCGGGAAACTTTGTTTGCACACCCAACAAAATCATTCTCTTGTTTTTCATTTTCCTGCTGTGTAAAATATATATTTCTAATATTTCCTTCTCTGTTTCAGATTGGAGGACCGCTCGTGAAAATGAAATGAAATTTGACAACCTGCAGATGAAACTTCTCATCCAAACACTAGTCAAAATCCAATTACGCATGAGTCTTCATCTATTCCAGATACTTTGACTTCAAGGCCCCCAAAGATGAGGAAGAAAAGCAAGAGTCTTTATATTTGTGTTAAATTATCTTATGATTTGATGTCTTTTTAATGGATATGAATTTATATTTGTGTAATTGTGTTAAATTGCTTGATTGAAAGTTGATGAATTTACATTTATTGGATTGGTTAATAACCGAATTAACCATAACCGACCTAAATATAATGGTTAATTGGTTAATGGTTATGTGTCATAAATTGGTTAAATCGGTCATAATTTTATTTAACTAAAAATTTCGGTTACGGTTAAAAAATCAAGGATTAACCGACCGAACTGACCGATGCATACCCCTAGTTGATTGGAGCTGCTTCAAATGTGCGTGACTAATTGTTCCTAGTTGCGCCTGTTTTGCATTTTTTTGTTCTCTTGGGCCGTGTATTTTGGCCATGCTTAAATTTTTGGCTCCTTGTTGCTTTGTGCGCTTCTAACGTTTTCCTGTGATGCCCTTTGTACAATTGTACATAAAATATCGTTTGAAATATATTTGTAAATTTTTCCAAAAAAAATTTGAGGTTTGGGGTTTATGATTTTTGAAGGGAGGGGTCATTTGTGCTAATTTTTTATCTCTCTAAAATTCTCTCAATTTTTTTTTTTTTTGGTTTTGAAGATGGTTTTTATCAACTGGATATGTTCTCATGGCCTCTTGATTCATCATTTTCATCCAGATTAAAATGGTTTGTAATTTTTTTTGATAGATTTATGAGTTCTTTTCGGCCCCCTCTCCCAATCTCTCCTGTAGTTCTATAATCTTTCGAGTTGGTCTTTTTCATATACTTGTTCTCACCATTGGGTGATTTGGTGTTTCATGGGCTTGGGAAAGAGGCATGCTTTTAGCTTCTCACAGAGAATCTGCTTTATAGGGGATAAGATGGTGGATTTTTGCAGACCGAGATCCTTCACTCGAACGGGGCCAGCTGCCACCGTTGGAGAATGCTCTTGGTTGGAAGTAGCAGTTCAAATAGTATCCTGACTATGAACAGTAGCGTGTCTTTTGATTGGGGGACCAAGAATGCGATGAACGTAGCAGGATTTTTCTTTGGGTAAAATCTCGTCCATATTGGTGTGTTAAAGAGGAGGTGTAGATAACAATTATTACAATTATTACACGGTAATTGGGAAATCCGAATATGACAAAATTACAATTATAATTATTATCCTCGGAGCAGACCCTAACGGCAGACCCTGAAAGCGGAGGCAGGGACTGATGAGCAGAGGCAGAGGCAGATGGCAGAGGCTGAAGGCAGAGGCTGACAGCAGAGGCTGAGGCTGAAAGCAGAGGCAGAAGATGAAGCTGAGGCAGAGGCTGAAGCTGAGGCAGAGGCTGTTGGCAGATGCTGATGCTGAGGCAGAGGCTGTTGGCAGATGCTGATGCTGAGGCAGAGGCTGTTGGCAGATGCTGATGCTGAGGCAGAGGCTGTTGGCAGATGCTGAGTCAGGCAGAGGCAGAAGCTGAAGCTGAGGCAGAGGCTGTTGGCAGATCTGAACTTTCCCGAGGCTTGTTGTAAAACAACAATATCCTTAAAACAAATTCGTCCCCTACCGTAGGTGCAGTAGAACGTGAGACGATTGTTTCCCAGGATACAACGGAAACGTACGAGAAAGGGCACCACCAGACTCGTATCCAACGAACCACAAAGTGTTTGAACTCTCCTTTTAACAAAACAAAGAAAATGATCTTTCGTGTGTGTGCTATGTCTCTTCTCTATTTTCTATTTCATATCTTGAAAACAAGAACTGATGTTGTTTATATAGGAAAAAAAAACACATCTCAATTAATAGAAATTAACTTGCCAATTAAATTTCATAATGGGAGATGTTACACATTGTTGTAACCACTAAGCTAATTAAATTAGCACTAATGGAAATTAAACTATATAACCACCAAGCTAATTAGATTAGCACTTATGGAGATTAAACTTTGTAACCACCAAGCTAATTAAATTAGCTGTTATGGAATTACAAAAGGCTTGAAAATTGTGAACTTTGAGCAACAATTTCTCATTCACCCAAGCACCATTTTAAGCATATGAATATACCATTTCGAAGTACTCACGGAGGAGTATCCGAATCATTCAATAACAACCACTAACACGAAGTGGACCATGCTTAAAATTGAGCCTCAAAATGCTTATAAATAAGCATTTTTCCAACAATCCCCCACATGAATGAAATTGGCGAAAAACGTCGAATAAAATTATTTTTATAAAACATTTTATTTTGACCTAGAAGAGTTCAACGGTTCAACACCTGCATAGGATAGGTAGGCCACAGCCTTTGAACCTTCCCTTGTGAAAATATATCTCATTACTGGCTGACAGTTGACGCGATGTCATTGAACTGTACTGCCGTTCATGTAATTGGAGAACACATATCACACAGATATTTTACCTACACATTTGAGTTCTCATTATTATGTTCATTTTGGCCATGAACATCTACCTGGTTCTGCAAGAGTTTCTAAAATTGTGCCCCGTACAATTCCCTTTGAAGCGGCCCCACTTCTCTCTCACATAGGTGATTTCTTATTTAAGAGTATCTCGTAATACTCTGCTCGGATTCCCGACGCATAAGAATCATTAAAAGCTTTTGCTTAACCTCTATCCATACGAGCATCACTGTTTCATTTCATCATAGGAATGGACTAGAGGGTAACCCCCCACAGTGATCCAATTATGTCTTTTACGAGTAGGTTGTCCCATTGAACCTAGATCTTGGGATCTCCAGTCAACAAGGTTGGGTTTTCCTTCGTAATAAACATTTATCTAATGGGCTTCAGTCCCATTCCCCTCGATGATTTCACAACTAACTCTCTATTTAACCCTTTGGTTAGCGGATCCGCAATGTTATCCTTTGACTTTACATAGTCAATCGAAATAACTCCAGTAGAGAGTAATTGTCTAACGGTATTGTGTCTACGACGAATATGTCTAGACTTACCATTATACATATTGTTATGTGCCCTTCCAATTGCAGATTGACTATCGCAATGAATGCAAATTGCTGGCACTGGCTTAGGCCAACTTGGAATATCCTCTAGAAAATTTCGAAGCCATTCTGCTTCTTCAGCACACTTGTCTAATGCAATGAATTCTGATTCCATTGTAGATCTGGCTATCACAGTCTGTTTGGAGGATTTCCATGATATAGCTGCACCTGCTAGTGTAAACACATAACCACTAGTAGACTTTGAGTCTTTCATGTCAGATATCCAATTAGCATCACTGTATCCTTCGACTACAGCTGGATATCTATGATAGTGCAACCCATAATTACGAGTAAAACGTAAGTACCTAAGTACTCTCACTATTGCTTTCCAGTGATCAACCCCTGGATTACTCGTATATCTGCTGAGCTTGTTTACTGTACAGGCTATATCAGGCCTTGTACAACTCGATAGATACATCAAACTCCCGATCACTCTAGAGTATTCTACTTGAGATATACCATCTCCCCTATTCTTTGATAGGTGTAAACTCACATCTAAAGGAGTTCTAGCCACAGCTGAATCATCATCGTTGAATTTACCAAGAATTTTGTCCACATAGTGCGACTGATCAAGAATAAGTCCATCTGGACTTCTCGAGATCTTTATTCCCAGAATGACATCTGCAAGACCCATGTCTTTCATGTCAAACTTGGATTTCAGCATATTCTTGGTAGATTTCACCATTTTTTGACATTACTCCCGACAATCAGTATGTCATCAACGTAGAGACATAAAATGACATAGCCAACTTCTGTCTCTCTGACATAAATGCATTTATCACATTCATTGATTTTGAAACCATTTGCCAACATGGTGTCATCAAACTTTTTATGCCACTGTTTCGGGGCTTGTTTCAATCCATACAAGGATTTAACTAACTTACAGACTTTCTTTTCTTGTCCTGGAGCTATAAGCCTTCAGGTTGTTCCATGTAGATTTCTTCATCTAAATCTCCATTCAGAAAGGCTGTTTTCACATCCATCTGATGTACCTCAAGATTGCGCAAAGCTGCAATCGCTAGTATCATCCTTATGGAATTTATTCTCGTTACAGGAGAATAAGTATCAAAGTAATCAAGACCTTCACGTTGTCTATAACCTTTAATTACAAGTCTTGCTTTGTACTTGTCAATTGATCCATCTGCCTTTATTTTCCTTTTGAAAATCCACTTGGACCCTAAAGGTTTACATCCTGGAGGAAGATTCACTAACTCCCAGGTGTGATTTTGTAAGATGGATTCAATTTCACTATTGATGGCATCTTTCCACAAGGCACCATCAGCTGACCTTACAGCTTCGTTATAGCTTTGAGGATCATTCTCTAGCAAAAATGTCAGAAAATCTGGACCAAATGATTTTTCCGTTCTAGCTCTTTTGCTACGTCTTAGTTCAGGTTCAACAACTTGTTGATCCTCTGGAACATTAATTTGTTCTCGGTCCTGACTATCTTCAATGATAGTCTCATGTGCCCGTTTGTGCACATCTGAATTCGAATTAGTTTTACAAGGAAAACGTATTCGAAAAAATGATGCATTCCTCGATTCCATTATCGTATTCTTGTGAATATCTGGTACATTAGACTCATGCACAAGAAATCGATAAGCATTACTGTTATGTGCATATCCTATGAAAATGCAATCAACAGTTTTTGGTCCTATCTTCACCTTTTTAGGTGGAGGAATGACTACCTTGGCAAGACACCCCCACACTCGAAGGAATTTATAGGAAGGTACTCTTCCTTTCCACATTTCATAAGGAGTTTTCCCTGCTTCTTTCCGTGGTACCTTATTTAAAAGGTAATTAGCTGATAAGACAGCTTCTCCCCACATAGTCTGAGGTAAGCCAGAGCTGATTAACATAGCGTTCATCATCTCTTTCAAGGTACGATTCTTACGTTCCGCAATCCCATTGGATTGAGGCGAATAAGGAGCTGTGGTTTGATGTATGATTCCATTTTGTTCACAAAGTGATTCAAAAGGGAAAACATACTCACCACCACGATCACTTCTTAACTCCTTAATTCTTTTATTCAGTTGGTTCTCAACTTCATTCTTATAGAGAACAAATTTCTCTATAGCTTCGTCCTTGCTTTTCATTAAATACACATAGCAAAATCTTGTGCAATCATCAATAAAGGTAATAAAATATTTATTACCGCCTCTCGATTGTATTGAATTAAAATCACATACATCGGTATGAATTAGATCAAGTGGTTCAGAGTTTCTTTCAATACTATGAAAAGATGATCTTGTTAGTTTTGCCTCAACACAAGTATCACACTTATGTTTGTTATCAATTTTAAAATTGGGAATATGATTCATGTTAATTAACTTTCGCAATGAATTAAAATTAACATGTCCTAATCTACCATGCCAAAGATTAGAATACTCAACAATATAAGCAGAAGAACTAGCTTTATTGATATTTTTGGGTTTAACAACCATTACATTGAGCTTAAAAAGCCCATCAGTTACATACCCTTTTCCCACATACATCCCATTTTTAGTCAAAACTACTTTATCAGACTCGAACACCATCCGGAATCCATGCTTGTTCAGAAGCGATCCAGACACAAGATTCTTCCGTATTTCAGGTACATACAGAACATTGTTCAGAGTCAACTCTTTCCCAGAGGTCATCTTCAGAATCACCTTTCCTTGACCTTCTATCTCAGATGTTGCTGAATTTCCCATGTATATCTTTTCCCCATTTTCAGCAGGCTCAAATGAAGAAAACATGCTCTTGTCTGAGCATACATGTCGAGTGGCACCAGTATCAATCCACCACTCTCTTGGGTTAGAACCCACCAGATTCACCTCAGAAACCACAGCAGAAAGGTTAATGTCTGAAACATCTTGAGTCATGTTTTCTAGCACATTAGCCTCTTGTTTCTTTTTCTTCTTCGGCAGTCTGCACTCAGAAGACTTGTGACCCATTTTGTCACAGTTGAAGCATTTTCCTTGAAATTTTGATTTCTTGGAAACTCCTCCTTTAGGGCCCATCTTTGACCCTTTGTTCTTGAGGTTCTTGTTCTTATGGCCATGTTCGACAACATTTGCTTTGGCCTCATGAGTCATTCCTCTCTTTTCAGAAACTCGGTTATCTTCCTCAATTCTTAGCTTAAGAACCAAGTCTTCAATGCTCATTTCTTTTCGCTTATGCTTTAAATAATTCTTGAAATCTTTCCAACCAGGTGGTAGTTTCTCAATTATCGAGGCTACTTGGAAGGTTTCACTTAAACTCATCCCCTCAGCATGAATTTCTGCTAGAATAATCTGCAGTTCTTGTACTTGGCTTATCACAGTTTTGGAATCAATCATTTTAAACTCTAGGAAACGGCCTACGACAAATTTCTTAGTACCGGCATCCTCAGTTTTATATTTTCGATCTAAAGATTCCCAAAGCCCTTTAGCTGTTTTCATTCCAGCGTACACACTGTACAAGGAATCACTTAGCCCATTCAGCACATAATTCCGACATAGGAATTCAGAATGTTTCCAAGCTTCAATGGCACTGATGACTTGGATATCAATCTCACCCTCTTTGGGTACATGAGCATCTTCCTTTAGAAACCTCGCAAGGTTCAACGTGGTCAGGTAGAAGAACATTTTCTGTTGCCACCTTTTGAAATTCTGACCACTGAATTTTTCAGGTTTTTCCGCAGCAGGATTGACATGGCTCACATGTCCAACATGTTGTCTAGCCATTGAGGCAGAAATACCTTGGCCAGCCACAACGGCTGCCATATTAAGCCCAGAGGCTGATGCAAGTTGGCCAGAAGTTGAGATTAGAGGTTCCAACTGAAGACAACCCATCAACATGGGAACAAAGATTGTGACTGCACCAAAATCTCTCCACGTGCATGAAGCTGTTGCAGATGGGGGTTGCGGACCTTGTTAGCCGACATGAGCGATGATGTGAGTAGGTGATTTGCTGTGCTTATCTTTGCCTTAATGTATCCTTGTGTATGATTGTGAGTGATATAGGTTTTTGGCTTCAAGGGGGAGATTGTAAAATGTGAAGCCCTTGTCATCCTTGGATGAGGGACACGTGGCGCAATCCTTGTGGGTCGTTGTCCCAATTACATGTATTTGCTCATCATATATAAAGGCCACTTAGGTTGAGTATTAGAAAAAGTTTTCATTATTTGTATTCCTTTGTTTTGGCTAAGTGTTGAGATTTGTTCTTTAGTCCAAGTTAGTGTAATTCTCAATTGGGAATTTGAGAGATTGACACTTTTAGATTAGGGTTTGTGAGATTTGGGGGAATTACAATTTGTAAACGGATTCAAGATTCTTGTGTAATCTTGAAAGTGATTAGTGCAGCGAGCTCCTTGTTCCGGAGTTCAACGTGGATGTAGTCGGGAAACTTTGTTTGCAAACCCAACAAAATCATTCTCTTGTTTTTCATTTTTTTTCTGCTGTAAAATATATATTTCTAATATTTCCTTCTCTCTGTTTCAGATTGGAGGACCGCTCGTGAAATGAAATGAAATTTGACAACCTGCAGATGAAACTTCTCATCCAAACACTAGTCAAAATCCAATTACGCATGAGTCTTCATCTATTCCAGATACTTGACTTCAAGGCCCCCAAAGATGAGGAAGAAAAGCAAGAGTCTTTATATTGTGTTAAATTATCTTATGATTTGATGTCTTTTTAATGGATGAATTTAGATTTTATTTGTGTAATTGTGTTAAATTGCTTGATTGAAAGTTGATGAATTTACATTTATTGGATTGGTTAATAACCGAATTAACCATAACCGACCTAAATATAATGGTTAATTGGTTAATGTTATGTGTTCATAAATTGGTTAAATCGGTCATAATTTTATTTAACTAAAAATTTCGGTTACGGTTAAAAAATCAAGGATTAAACCGACCGAACTGACCGATGCATACCCCTAGTTGATTGGAGCTGCTTCAAATGTGCGTGAATAATTGTTCCTGGTTGCGCCTGTTTTGCATTTTTTTGTTCTCTTGGGCCGTGTATTTTGGCCATGCTTAAATTTTTGGCTCCTTGTTGCTTTGTGCGCTTCTAACGTTTTCCTGTGATGCCCTTTGTACAATTGTACATAAAATATCGTTTGAAATATATTTGTAAATTTTTCCAAAAAAAAAATTTGAGGTTTGGGGTTTATGATTTAGGGAGGGGTCATTTGTGCTAATTTTTTATCTCTCTAAAATTCTCTCAATTTTTTTTTTGGTTTTGAAGATGGTTTTTATCAACTGGATATGTTTCTCATGGCCTCTTGATTCATCATTTTCATCCAGATTAAAATTGTTTGTAATTTTTTTTGATAGATTTATGAGTTCTTTTCGGCCCCCTCTCCCAATCTCTCCCTGTAGTTCTATAATCTTTCGAGTTGGTCTTTTTCCTTATACTTGTTCTCACCATTGTGTGGCTTTGGTGTTTCATGGGCTTGGGAAAGAGGCATGCTTTTAGCTTCTCAACAGAGAATCTGCTTATAGGGGATAAGATGGTGAATTTTTGCAGACCGAGATTTCCTTCATCTCGAACGGGGCAGC
Organism: Zanthoxylum bungeanum; assembly: GCA_019454045.1. Taxonomy (NCBI): domain Eukaryota; kingdom Viridiplantae; phylum Streptophyta; class Magnoliopsida; order Sapindales; family Rutaceae; genus Zanthoxylum; species Zanthoxylum bungeanum. The sequence continues at coordinate 131,771 of SKCR01042190.1, forward strand.
TTCCACCGTTGGAGAATGCTCTTGGTTGAAGTAGCAGTTCAAATATTATCCTGACTATGAACAGTAGCGTGTCTTTTGATTGGGGACCAAGAGATGCGATGAAACGTAGCAGGATTTTCTTTGGGTAAAATCTCGTCCATATTGGTGTGTTAAAGATGGAGGTGTAGATAACAATTATTACAATTATTACACGGTAATTGGGAAATCCGAATATGACAAAATTACAATTATAATTATTATCCTCGGAGCAGACCCTAACGGCAGACCCTGAAATCGGAGGCAGAGACTGATGAGCAGAGGCAGAGGCAGATGGCAGAGGCTGAAGGCAGAGGCTGAGGCTGAAAGCAGAGGCAGAAGATGAAGCTGAGGCAGAGGCTGAAGCTGAGGCAGAGGCTGTTGGCAGATGCTGATGCTGAGGCAGAGGCTGTTGGCAGATGCTGATGCTGATGCTGAGGCAGAGGCTGTTGGCAGATGCTGAGTCAGGCAGAGGCAGAAGCTGAAGCTGAGGCAGAGGCTGTTGGCAGATGCTGAACTTTCCCGAGGCTTGTTGTAAAACAACAATATCCTTAAAACAAATTCGTCCCCTACCGTAGGTGCAGTAGAACGTGAGACGATTGTTTCCCAGGATACAACGGAAACGTACGAGAAAGGGCACCACCAGACTCGTATCCAACGAACCACAAAGTGTTTGAACTCTCCTTTTAACAAAACAAAGAAAATGATCTTTCGTGTGTGTGCTATGTCTTTCTCTATTTCTATTTCATATCTGAAAACAAGAACTGATGTTGTTTATATAGGAAAAGAAAAACACATCTCAATTAATAGAAATTAACTCGCCAATTAAATTTCATAATAGGAGATGTTACACATTGTTGTAACCACTAAGCTAATTAAATTAGCACTAATGGAAATTAACTATATAACCACCAAGCTAATTAGATTAGCACTTATGGAGATTAAACTTTGTAACCACAAAGCTAATTAAATTAGCTGTTATGGAATTACAAAAGGCTTGAAATTGTGAACTTTGAGCAACAATTTCTCATTCACCCAAGCACCATTTTAAGCATATGAATATACCATTTCGAAGTACTCACGGAGGAGTAAGGGTTTAGGGTTTAGGGTTTAGGGTTTTTAGGGTTTAGGGTTTAGGGTTTTTAGGGTTTAGGGTTTTAGGGTTTAGGGTTTAGGGTTTTTAGGGTTTAGGGTTTAGGGTTTAGGGTTTTTAGGGTTTTTAGGGTTTATGGTGTTTAGGGTTTAGGGTTTAGGGTTTAGGGTTTTTAGGGTTTAGGGTTTTAGGGTTTAGGGTTTTTAGGGTTTTTAGGGTTTAGGGTTTTTAGGGTTTAGGGTTTAGGGTTTAGGGTTTTTAGGGTTTAGGGTTTTTAGGGTTTTTAGGGTTTAGGGTTTAGGGTTTTTAGGGTTTTTAGGGTTTAGGGTGTTTAGGGTTTAGGTTTTGGGGGTTTTGGTTTAGGGTTTAGGGGGTTTAGGGGTTAGGGTTTTAGGTTTAGGGTTTAGGGTTTAGGGTTTTAGGGTTTAGGGTTTAGGTTTTAGGGTTTAGGGTTTAGGGTTTTAGGTTTTAGGGTTTGGGTTTAGGGTTTAGGGGTTAGGGTTAGGGTTAGGGGTTAGGGTTTAGGGTTTAGGGTTTAGGTTTAGGGTTTAGGTTTTAGGTTTTTAGGGTTAAGGGTTTAGGGTTTAGGGTTTTTAGGGTTTATGGTTTTTAGGGTTTTAGGGTGTTAGGGTTTTAGGGTTTTAGGGTTAGGGTTTAGGGTTTTTAGGTTTTAGGGTTTTAGGGTTTAGGGTTTAGGGTTTAGGGTTTAGGGTTTTAGGGTTTAGGGTTTAGGGTTTAGGGTTTAGGGTTTAGGGTTTTAGGGTTTAGGGTTTTAGGGTTTAGGGTTTAGGGTTTTAGGGTTTAGGGTTTAGGGTTTTAGGGTTTTAGTGTTTTAGGGTTTTAGGGTTTAGGGTTTTAGGGTTTAGGGTTTAGGGTTTAGGGTTTAGGGATTATTAACATACAATGTAACATATGATCATGAGTTGTAAATGAAAATTTTGGGAATTCATTTGGCCAATTTTTTCTCTCTCTAATTTTTCTCTCTCTTCAAATTCTCTCAACTTACTTCGAGTCTTTTGACAATTTTGGGACCGTTTGTTGCGGCAATTCGTCTTGCCGAATTAACACAGTGCTCATTTGTCAAGATTCTCCATTTTCGCTCTACATCACTACTTAATTCACGAATTATGATGGTGATTTCTCTGAAATTTGAAGATTGTTTGAAAATCGAGAGGACCTTTTTCGGTCTTGACCAAATTTCTTGGTGTGCCTTGGAATTCCCGCTGTCAATTGGACAGATCCACGTTTGCTAGTGGATAACGCTTGATGATTTGATCAATTTCCTTGTTTTGGCAGCTTGTTGCGATCGAAATCTGGGAATTTGGATTGAGTTGACCAACGTTGACTGATTTGCTGCTCACCTCATTTTGTGATAGTTGCTTGTTTGATCCACCACTGAGTTAACTCGGTTGTTTGTTTTTGTTTGTCTGACACACGAGGTTGTTGTTTTGTAACAGTTTCTCACTCCAGGTTTGCGTAATGACTCCTCTTAACAAACAGGTTGTTAGGAGAGTGGGTGTTTTGGGCCAGCTTGTCAGCCAATTTGGGCCTGAAAACGTTGCTGCATGCGAATAAGCATGCCATTGCTTCCTCACGTGGTCTGGGCGTGCGCGCTCCTGTGGATGACGTGTTGGGCCAGTTTGCAAAGCAAACGGAGCCCATTGAGAATGGGCTTGTTGAATATGGAGAAAAAGCAAGTGGGCAATTGAGGGCTGGGAACATGCACGTGCAGCATAAGGTGGAAATCGCTCGTGGCACGCACATGCCAAATTCTTCCTCTCAATTTCCAGGAAATCGAGGTGCAATTGATACGCTGACAAGGGACGCTAGTAACAGTCAGAAGGGGGCAGCCAAAGACTCGAGTATTGGCAGAGGTGCCCACGAGGTGTTTGATAAAAAGGCGAACCATTTCAACCAGCCTGCTCGTGCCTCGTCTTCTTTGGTCGAACCTCCGAGCAGGTTAGCAAGCAGACTAGGAATGTGCAAGTAAATTTGCGAGGTCCACAAGGATCATGGGCTGATAGAGTAAGGGTGTCATCGGCAAAGTCGAGATTCTGCCTCGATGGTGCTCTCGAGCAAAAGCATGGCCACACTGACTACACTCTTCCAGATGAGCTCATTGAAGATAATTTTGATTCTTGGACTCGATGCCTAATAGGATTCATTCCAGGGAGTTCTTTCCCTTTTCATGCTGCCCGAAGGATTGCTTTCCAAGAGTGGAAGTCATATGGTATTGAAGCTGTTTCCTCCTATGAGGATTTTTTCGTGTTTCGTTTTGAGAACGAAGAGAATCTGCATAATGTCCTGGCGGATGGTCCTTGGTCTTTTGGTGGGAAATTTATGATACTTCAACAATGGCATGCGAGTTTTGTGTTTGATAGAAGAAAACTCTCCAAGGTGCCAGTGTGGATCAAGTTAAAGGGACTACCTTTTACACTATGGTCAAATAAGGCCCTGAGTTTTGTATCTGGTATTGTGGGGAAGCCACTGGCTTGCGATCGAGCAACACATGAGAAAACTCGGCTCTCATATGCTAGGGTATGTGTTGAGGTAGATGCCAATCGGCCATATATTCACAGCTTCGACTTGCACTGTAAACTTTCTAGTAGTCCAATCCATATTAATGTAGAATATGATTGGAAGCCTCAACGGTGTTCATTGTGTTGTGTGTATGGGCATAACTGCGAACCTACTGGGAATATGCTGGAACACGATGAGCGGAAACGGAAGAATGAAGAAGAGGGCACGGAAAAGGCAAAACCGAACTTGATTGACACAATGGTGCAAGTTTCAAAGCCAATAACCAAAACTGAGACAACTGGATTAATGGAGAATGGAGATTCTTCTTCTTTTTGTGATAAGCAGGCTACCGTAATCCCAAAGTCCGTAGGCTGTGCTGGATCAGGGGATAGTGGTTTCGCTAAGCCGGACAAAGGAGACGGTTCGGTAAATGGAGGGAAGCCCAATTCTTCTAAAACTGAATCTGCAAGGGATAGTAATTATTCATTACGGTCCACTCAGCAGGGAAACACATCAACCCCTGCCAGAAATGGGCCTAGCCCGGGTGCTAACTGCCTAGATAAAGGCAAGTCTGCTGATAAAGGGAAAGCAAGTATATACGCGACTGGATCATCAATTTCTCGAGGATCATGGGCAGACAAAGTTCGTGCATCTTCAGTGAGTGAAGAGTCTTCTGATGAAGGGAAAGGAAATCTCTCTAAGGCTATTTTAACAGCCCATGACATATATTCTCTTAGACCCCGAAGGCCGAAAAAGAAGAATAAGACGCGAAGTGGGGCTCGGCCCTCCAACTAAAAGTATGCATTCTGGTTTTCCACTCCCAATGTTTGGGTGCTGGAAGTTTAAAATGGCGTATTGGCTTTGAGGAGTTTATACTTGTGCGTAAGTTCTGATCGTCTATAGATGGGATGCAAGGTACTGGTCTTGTTTGGACTGCTTTCCTGCTCATGAAGATGATGTGTTTTTGGGTGTCCTGTTGAGGCAGGTGATTAATGGCGTTTCTTTAGGGGATTCTGTATGGATTCTGTTTAGGTTTTGTATGGATCCTGGGCAGCCTTTTGCGTAACTTGAGGGGTTGCTAGTTTCATCGGCTAAATAATCGATGTGGGTTTACTTTGCTTGGTGTGTTTTTCTTGTTTTGGAGCTCGGCTGGGCTTGTGGGCCTGCTTGGGGCTTGTTTCTTCGGCAAGTGGGCTTGTTTTGTTTTGTTCTTGTGTTTGGCTGTTTGAAGGCTGGAGTGATGGACTGCTTTGGGCTTTCGGCAGCCTGCTGCTCGTGGTTCGGTGCGTGGGCTATTATTTCCGTTCGGTTTGTGGTTTGTGGCTTTTGCCTTGCCTGCTGCGTGTGCAGTTCTTCACAGCTCGTGGGCTGGCTGTTGGCGTCTGAGGAATTGCCTCTCGTTTTGCGTTTTGGGCTGCGGAGTCTTTCAAATTAGTCTTTGTTATTGGGCTGTTATGCGTGGGCTGTTTTTGTTCATCTTTGTTAGCTTCGGCTGGGGTTTTTTTGTTGATTGCCGTTTTTAGGCTTTTGGGCTTTGGATGCTCTTGTAATTTTTGTTTTCTTGGGCCTTGTTTTCGGCTTTTTGAACTTCGGTTCCTTGTTGTGCTTTATGCACTTTCCTGGGGGATGCCCCTTGTACGTTTGTACATAAAACAACTTTTGGAATATACTTGTAACCTTTTCCAAAAAAAAAAAAGGTTTAGGGTTTAGGGTTTAGGGTTTTAGGGTTTAGGGTTTGGGTTTAGGGTTTTAGGGTTTAGGGTTTAGGGTTTAGGGTTTAGGGTTTAGGGTTTAGGGTTTAGGGTTTAGGGTTTTAGGGTTTTAGGGTTTTAGGGTTTTAGGGTTTAGGGTTTAGGGTTTAGGGTTTAGGGTTTTAGGGTTTAGGGTTTTAGGGTTTAGGGTTTTTAGGGTAGGGTTTTAGGGTTTTAGGGTTTAGGGTTTAGGGTTTTAGGGTTTAGGGTTTTAGGGTTTAGGGTTTGGGTTTAGGGTTTTAGGGTTTAGGGTTTTAGGGGTTTAGGTTTTAGGGTTTAGGGTTTTAGGGTTTAGGGTTTTAGGGTTTAGGGTTTTAGGGTTAGGGTTTTAGGGTTTAGGGTTTTAGGGTTTAGGGTTTTAGGGTTTAGGGTTTAGGGTTTAGGGTTTAGGGTAGGGTGGTTTAGGGTGAGACTAAGGGAAGTCATCTTAGAGGCGTGTCTTGGCTAGGACCGATTTCAGGAGTGGTAGCGATTGTATGTTAGCAACTTCACACTGATAAATACGAGCAGTAGCGTATAGTACTGGTAGGGGAGCCAGGAAGTACGAAGAAATCGTAGTTTGTCGAGTGGGGGTAAAATCTCGTCATACACTTGAGATCTGGACAGGCCTAGAGACGACTCGGACTTCTACTTGGATGACAGGGCAGGTTTAGGCGCTGCTGTGGGGGTTTGGGCTTGTTCTAGGCTTGGAGACCTTTTAGAGTTGGATCCACATTGAACATTCTCAGGTTGTAATACTGAGCTCATGCACGACAAGTGGTGAGTATGGGGATTTGGCGCTTAAGACCTCTATCTGGAAGTGATGTTTGGTAGCTGTAGCTGTAGCAACTCTCGGCGAAGCCTCCATTGGGCAGTAGTAGCACTTTGTTTTGGTTAAGGGGCCAAAGTTCAGTGAAGAAATCAATGGTTTGTTGGGTTGTAGGAGGGGTAGATCGCATCATCATCACAATCCGGTTAGTCTCTTGAGCCCTAAAAAGCCTTATTCATCCGCCAAAACCAGCTCCACTTGGGCGATGTAGCAGCCCTTTATTGGTTAAGTCGTGAACAGTAGCGTATTAGATACGAAGAAACATGACTATACTATGTGGGGTAAAATCTCGTTTCATTTGTTATGTTTGGTATTTGGTGATAGTGCTGAAGTTTCAAAGTAGATTATGACTTTTCGGAGATCATATGCGCGCTAACCGGTCCGCTCTTCATCTTTCATCTTCGTATTAGCGTTGTAGCATCCATTAAATAAATCTTCGCTGTGAACAGTAGCACATTTAAGTGGTTGGGGGAGCCATGAGATGTGAAGAAACATAGTAGGGTTATTTTATGGAAAAATCTCGTTATTGTGTTTTTGCTTGATGAATGAGGCTGGGCCATAAAACTAGTGTTTGCTTTCCGGGAGGTTATATCTTATAATCTTCTTACGGCTGAGTAAAAGTTGAAAATCACTCCTGTCTCTGTGATTTATGTTTAGCCGATTAGGAAGATTGATTATGCTGCAATGTGTTTCAACATTATGCATGGTTTGCCTGGGCTCACGTGGGCCTGCCAGATTGCTTTGGGCCTGTTTTGAAACCGGTTGAAGCCTCAATTTGTTTGCTTGGTTCACTGGATTTAACTCTTTTGAAGGAACGACGCCTGTGCACGTGGGCGTTTTGCGTGTCTCATGGGCTGCTCGGATTGCTTCGTGGGCTGATGATTTTGCAAATTTGTTGTGGGCTGCAAAATTGTTGGTTGCACTAATGCGCTTATATGTGGGCCTACGGGTTCATATGGGGCTTTTCAAGGCTGTTTAATTTGTTGCGAATTATGTTCCATATGATTCCAACAGGTGACGAGTTTGGTTGCTCTGGGTGGACGTTTGGAATTTGTTTTCTAAGCGTTGATTGGGGCTGTTGTCAAATAGGTGAATATTACTGTGGTTGTGCCAATATATGGGCCTACGGGTTCATATTGTCTTGATATGGGGACCTCTGGAATTGAGGGGGTCTTCCTCGTCGATGTGGGACTTCGGTCTCTGAAATGAAGAGAGCCTTTACGGCTTTGAGCGATGTGGGGACACAGCTTCCCAGCTTTTGTAGCTTTGTTTCGGCTTCTGCATTGTGGGCCTCCTTGGGCTTATTTTGATTGGGCCGTCCGTTAGTCTCTTCATGATGGGCTCTATTATTGGGCTCGGTAGGCTTGTCTTTATTTGATGAAGGCAAAGCAGGTTTGGGTGGCATGTATTCTTTCATCGAAGATGCATGTTCTCTGGATTATTCTCATTCCACCAACTTGTTTGGCTATTTTGATGGGTTTTTTGCCGTTTGTTTGGCAATATGGGCTTTGGGCTGTTATCTACTTCTTGTAGATTTGTATCTTTGCCATGTATTCGGCTTTGTTGAACTTTGGTTCATTGTAGTGCTTTTCGCACTTTCCTGGGGGATGCCCCTTGTACAATTGTACAAAAAACACCTTTTTGGAATATACTTGTAACCTTTTCCAAAAAAAAAGTTTAGGGTTTAGGGTTTAGGGTTTAGGGTTTAGGGTTTAGGGGTTTAGGGTTTTAGGGTTTAGGGGTTTAGGGTTTAGGGGTTTAGGGTTTAGGGGTTTAGGGGTTTAGGGTTTAGGGTTTAGGGTTTAGGGTTTAGGGTTTAGGGTTTAGGGTTGTGCGAGGAGTTTGGGAGAAACAGGTGAATGGCGATGCTATGTACCGTTTTACCATGAAGCTCAAATGGGTAAAGAAGGAGTTGAGAAGTTTTCACAAGAGGAATTTTAGCCATCTTTCGGCTAGGGTGGATGCTGCTAGAAGACACCTTATTTCAGTCCAACAAGTTCTGGATCAAACTCCTTGTGATGTTGAAGCTTTAGCCATGGAGAAAAATGCTTTAAGTGATTATTGTGGCCTCATTAAAGAGGAGGAATCTTTCTACAAGCAGAAAGCAAGGGTCAATTGGCTAAATTTGGGTGATCAGAACACAAAATTTTTTCATAAGACTATCCTCCATAGACAAAACAGAAACCGCATTTGCAGACTTGAGACGGATGATGGAAGGGTAATTACCAAGAAAGATGAACTAGGGGCTCATGCTGTTGCATTCTACTCTGATCTTCTTTCTTCTCCTTCTGAATCCTATATGGAAGAGGTTGATCATTATTTCTTAAATCGAGTCTCTGTGGAAGATACTCCTATGCTTGAACAGGATGTGCAGGATGAGGAAATCAAGAATGCTCTCTTTAGTATTCCTGATGATAAGTCCC